>BQNB010209553.1:0-10329 GCA_026074375.1 Tanacetum coccineum
ATACAATAACCTTTGAACACATATTTAGTTCTCGGGAAAGCAATGAAACAAATGCAATGTATAACAATTTCTCTTCTTTCACGCATTAAACTCATGACACCGAACATTAACTTAACATATTTCCTTTCATATGTCAGATTTGCCCCAACAACAAGGCATTATTGTCATATGCATATTAATTCTCTAATAACAAAATGTCCGTTTGACATGGGTGCTCACCAACGGATTCATACCACAGACATGGTTGTCAAACCCAATAGATCTATTTAATGCATTAGCGTTCACCCGTCACATGTAATTAACGATTCATGAAATAAGGGACTTTGACAATAGTAACTTATGCAAGAAACATTTTCTTATACGTGTCCAGCATACCATAAATCATATGTGCTCGATTTATAAAACAAAACATGTATCCCCCTCGCGGATTTAAAAACAATTAAACATTTAAAAGCGTGGCTATGAACTCACCTTAAGCACAAGATCCAATCCAATCAATCAACAAGCAAAAACTACTTCACGTCTACCCGCAACCTATATATATTATATATAGCGGCACGTGACTAATTGCAAAATATTCCATATATAGAATACTATATATTTATTTATAACTATTACACATATATAATGATATACTAAACTCTTCAAGTGCTACCAAAACATTTTACTTCAACGCACTACAATGTTACGCTTTTTATATAAAGTTTCCATTTTTAGTAAGTTGTCGAAAGTAAGGATAATATAATCCGAACTTCATATTTTGATTACCAATTAACTAACATTACTAACCCTTTACTTATATTAACCCATATTCAAAAGTATACGGAAGTTATACTTTCAAAAGTCAAACTTCGTAGTTGACTTTTACCATAAAAATTACCGAACTTCATTCGGCCGTAAAATGCTCATTTTTAATAGTTACGTGACGATCCATCTATCGAAACGTAGATAAAGACATTCTCTAACATTTTTCATTATTAAAAATAACTTTCAAAAAATTCTCGACTCGCTACGGTCAAGTCAAACTTTCTGGTCAACAAAAGTCAACGCAAAGTCAATGAAAATCCAACTTTTGACAAAATCTAACTATTCCAACATGTTTAACTAGCCTAAAACATGTACCAAATTCATCCAACATATGTTCATACACAATACGCTTTCAATTCGATTTTGCACTTGAATCGCCAAGATATAACTATACAAATGCAATAATAATCCATGAAATCAACTAGAAAACACAAGTAAATGCTTACAATGCAATAAGAAAAATCAAAAATGGTTCCCCCTTGCTTGACCAAATCATACGAACCACAAAGGAGACCAAACAACCCTTTTTCAATTCAACCAACACACAATAACAACAATCTAACACTCATAAGCATTCCTTTTAGATCAAATCGTACTTAGTGCATGTAAGGTTTCTTTTATGGGTTTTGTAGAGAATTAAACAAGGATTAAAATGGTGTATTGGGATTATAATGCATGTAAGAAATGAAGTTATGGTGGTGGTTTTTGTCCCCCTAGGCTAGTCGAACCAAGTATGGGAGGGAGGAGGAGTATATTTTTCTAAAAGTATGAAAATGATGTAGATGGTGACTATTTATAGTAAGGTAGTTTGGCCTATTCGCAATTTTAGCCCTTCCATCTTCAAACTCTTTTAAAAGTCATCCTTTTATTAAATAATTTCGGCCAACACTCGGGTCACACCACATTCGTAATTCTTATATCTACGCTTTTGTATTTGAAAGATATATCAAGATATTACATTTTCATAATTTGAGTTCTCTGATGAACAGTGGTTTTTACTGTTCATAGACTTTTATAAAATTAATCATCGTAAATCCGTAAATGTCGTATTTTACTCGTTTTAGCACCGTTTTTAGTGATTCTTTCGAGCATGTCTTTGTAATTGAAACTTCTATCTAATTAATGATGTTTTCAAAATGTATTTTACTGATGTGAACAGTAGCTTTTATAAAATCATTTTTATAAAAGTATTTATTATCGTAACACTTCGCGTAATTCTAACTCCTTCGTTATTGATTAAAAAATTACGATTCTTATTGTTTTTGGAATCCTAAAAATATGAAACTTTCTGATTAAAAATAACCCATTTTACATATCAGAAGTATTTTGTAACTTTTTTTTATAAAATTTCTTTTTTAAACCCGTTTATTAACGTGTATAAGACTTGCGATTGACGATGTCTTTTTCGTTATAAGTCGGTTTTTCGAGATCTTTATATATTTGGAAATCTCATAAGATGTAGTATCTTATAAAAATGGTCAAACCTACTGTTTTGAAATCGAATCAAAATAGCCCCTTTGTGACACTTATATATACTTATTTTTATAACTTGTTTTATTACATTTTTATCTTAATAAAATACCATAATTCCTCCATAAGTCTTTATATCATATGACCTATATATTATAGGGTCCATTAGTCCATATTTTGTTCAAGTGTCCAAGATAACAAGTCCTCCCATCACTTTTAATCATAAACTTCATTAAGTAAACTTTTAAGTACTAGTTTATACATATGCTTTTTATACTTAAACCAACATTGTACAATGCTTATACTTCCATCATAACATGATATTAACAACCATATAACATGTGAAAAAGTGTATAAAACCATGATCATAAGTAAAAATCAATTTTACATGTTATTAAGTTTCCTAGATGGTGATAAACTACATAGCCATTATATACACATAAAATCATAAATATAAAGAGATTAAAGTTTTTAGATGACCTTAATATGATGTAAGATGATGAGAAATATGATCTAAACCCTTGTTTAGATATTAAACCAAAGCTTTTAACACTTGAAAACCCTAATATCCAAGAAAACCATAATCTTGCTTCAACACTTGTTTAACCCTTTTAAACTCCAAATCAAACCTTCTAAACACTTTAGGATATCTTAGGAATGATGTAGGGTCACTTGAAAATGTTGTAAATAAAATTGTTATTGATGGTTTGTGTGATTTGTTTTGGGACGTGGGTAAAGGGGAGCAAAAGAGAGAATATGGTGAAGTTTTCTCATGCAAATGTGAAGTGTATGTTTTTATCTTACTAGTGTATGCCTTATATATCCATAAGACTATTCAAAGACCTCTTGGAAAGTCTAAGACATAAGGAGTAAAACATGGAAGTCTTATGGTCAAATAGAAGAAAGTCTTTAAGGTTTAATGAGCTTAGGTTGTACAAGATATAAATTGGTTATTTTTGTGTGCTAAATGTCCCCTAGGGCTTATGTATCAACCAAAATTTTTGGGGGAGGGGGAAATACAAGTTGCTTTTTGATCTCTTGTAAAATATCTAGCATTATTTTTAAGTTACAAGTTGTAGTTTTTAATCATAAAGGTAAATACTTGTAATGTGTAGTTCTAGTTAGTTTATTTTATGTACAATATGACTAGAAATGATAACATGGGTAAAGTTTGATAAAACTTTGGGCATTGCATATAAATATGGGTATTTGTTGAAGAGTAGAAAAGTTTTGGTGGTTCCGGGAATACCTAAATGCAATTTATCAGGAAACGTAAATACTTTACGTAACGGATAAAATAAAATATGCCAAGATAATAATTATTCTCAAAATAATTATCTAACACTGGCTTGATGCAAACATTTAATTGTTTGATGCCCGATTACATTGAACGATAATTTTTTAGCTTAGGCGATTTAACTTATCGATTAAAATTAAAAACAAACGCGTACAATACTAAAAATAAATAGTTAAATAAATGACGACGTACAACGACTTGAAAACACGAGGTGTTATATTCGTAACACTGTTCAAGGTTTCGTATCTCATTATTTGGGTTTCGTAACGCAGTTTAAGATGTTACGTATCTTCTGAACATTGATATTTGAGCTTTCGTATACAAGCTTAAGGTGTTACTTAGTCTTCTATAC
The DNA here is from genome assembly GCA_026074375.1 of Tanacetum coccineum. Lineage (NCBI taxonomy): Eukaryota > Viridiplantae > Streptophyta > Magnoliopsida > Asterales > Asteraceae > Tanacetum > Tanacetum coccineum. Next base: position 3,927 of record BQNB010209553.1, read on the forward strand.
CTAATCAAGGATTCAACTCATTGTAATACAAGAAAAGGTTGTTATTGCTCGAAAACTTCACTATTACAAGACTTTATCTCTAAAACAATCCAAGTTTGCTTTGTAAAATCATTTGAAACAACGTGTCTACTTCAAATAATTCCAATCAACAAACTCTAGCTGATTCAGGAGCTAATGAAAGACCTCCGATGCTTGAGAAGGGGAATTACATTCCGTGAGAAAGTAGATTCAGAAGGTTTTTGTATACTAATCTTGAATATGGGGAGAGAATGTGGAATTCAATTCAAAATGGACCTTATGTAAGGCCAATGATTCCTAATCCTGACAACAATGAGCAACTCATACTTGACTCCATTATTAAACCATTGTCCAAGATGAGTGAGGGTAACAAAAAGAGATACATTGCTGATGTCAGGGTTATGAATTATCTTCTTTAAGCAATACCAAATGATTTATACAATTCAGTGGATGCATGTAAAAATGCTAAAGAAATGTGGGAGAAAATTAAAAGGTTGATGTTTAGTTCTGAAGTCACTGAACATGTAAGACATGCGCGTCTTATGGATGAGTTTGACAAGTTTGCAGCAAATGAAGGAGAATCATTAGAATCAGTGTATGAAAGGTTGACAACTCTCATGAATATCATGGATCATAATAATGTTCGTCCTATTATAGTGTCAATCAACACTAAGTTTCTCAATTCCCTACAACCAGAATGGAGCAAATATGTTACAATTGTTTGTCATAACCAAACAGGAGAAACAGTTTCATACGATATGTTGTATGATTCGTTAGTATAATTCAAACCATTTGTTCTAGCATCCAGGGCAAAGAAATCTACAAAGAATCATGATCCACTAGCTCTAATTGCTCATCCAAACGCTTCTTCATCACAAACTCATGCAAATTATTCTTATTCACCACAACCATACTATGTCACACATCCTTCTTCAATTGTTGATTATGATGACGAATATCTAGGGGAGTTACAAGGAGATTCTCAAGTGGATATGCTTACAATCGCTATGATGTTACTAGCCAGAGTAATCACTCAAAAGTTCTCTGCACCCACCAACAATCGTCTTCGTATTTCATCAAATACAAGGAATCAAGATGTGGTTCATGATAGTCGTGTGGACATACAAACCAAGAATGCCGGCTATGGTGGAAATGCTAACAAGAATGCAGGAAGACCAAACAGGAATCAAGTGTTTAATGCTAGAAATGGTAGTGATGAAAGCAATCAGATTATTTAGCATGTTCCACGAACTGATTCTACTCCAAGTAAAACAAATGTTCAATGCTACAATTGCAACGAGAAAGGCCATTATGCTCGTGACTGTCAGAAACCAAAAGTTCGTGATGCAAAGTATTTTCAAGAACAAATGTTGCTAGAAATGAAAGATGAAGCAGGAAGCAACCTCAGTGGTGAAGAGAATGATTTCATGCTTGATAATTCATATAATGGTGAAAATTTAGAGGAATTAACTGCTACTGTCATGTTGATGGCTCGACTCTAACTAGCTGATGATAATGCTAAGAATGTGCCATCATATGATGCAAAGGCTGCTAGTGATGTACAAACTTCATCTAATAATTATGAACAAATGAATCATGAGAAAGTAAAACTATTATTCAAACAACGGATGATGATTAAATTAATTCTAGAATCATATTCAATGATCCATTTATGGAAAATAATGGTGGTACGTCTAAACATGATTCAAATGCTCATAATGAATATCATGAAATACAAATGCTAGCATATAATGTTCAATGAGAAGTTGAAAATCAGAAACGCATGAATAATGAGCTTAAGAAGCAAAAACAATTGCTACAACATGAACTTGAGACGGTTAAGGATCGGGTCAAAGCATTTGAGTCAAAAATAATTCAATGCTCAAAATATAAGGAAACATATAAAGAATTGGATCAGGAACTAAGGACTGATAAGAACACCATTGAAAGAATTTTGAAAGAAAAAGATGCAATTCCATATAATTGTTTCAAAATTGAAAATTAAAAAATAATAATTCAACATGAAACTCAGTTGGCAAAAAAGGCTTTTAAACAACGAGAAAATAGATATCTTGAAGATATTCTTGATCTCGAAGAAAAACTGAGTTCTCATGATCGAATTGTTTATAAAATAGGTTAGTCTCTCCAAACGATTCACATGCTCGGTAAGAAACCAAATAAATTTTATAATCCTTTTTTTAAAGTTGGGTTGGGTTATCAGAATCCCGAACGTCTCAAGAAAGCCATTGCAGTACAACCTAAAATGTATGATGGAGATATGCTTTATAGTAAAAAGTTGATAATAGATTTAATTGATTCAGAGGAAACTTTAGACGATGCGAAAGAAAGTCGAATCAAAATGAGAAACAAAATGATTCAAATTAACTATGACAAAATCAATGCGCTTTATGAAACATTTGTTCCTCAACAAGAATTTTATGCTGAACAAACATATTTTTCAATTCATTCTACTTCCAATAATAGTTCTGAATTTAAAGATGTTTCATCAGAATCACCAGTTTTAAAAATACCAAACGAAAGTCGATTATTAAAAATGATTGATAAATTGGGTGATGCAATTACCGGTTTACACATTAGGATTAATAAAACTCTTTTGAAAGATGCAGAACGTAGATGGCTGCCTGATAGTCAAAATGAATTAAGAGAGTTTTATAAAACCAATGTAATTCCAATGTCAAGATCTTTATACAAGAATTTGAAAGATATCAAAGAAGAACTCATTAAGGAAGTGCAGGAAATGTTAAATATTTTTGAGTCAATGGAACAAAAAGTTAATGAAAAATCTCCAACAGAAATTCTTTTACAAAAAGAGATTGATCGACTTTTGGAAGTGTCCTTAACAAGTGAAATCCGAGATTGTGTGTTGCTCTCAGATGCACAACAAAAACATGATTTGTTAAAAGATGAACTTGAGAAAAGTTCAAATGATTCCAAGGAAATCTAAGCCAATTTGCTCAACAGAATCAAAATTCTTAAAAATGATTTTCAGCGATCACAAGCTCAAAGTATTGATTTTGAACTAAAATTACAACATTAAAAAGGAGAAAATGGCTTGTGATGTCCCTTGGAAGTTAAAATTGTCAACTTTGAATTCTGAGAACGTGTTATTAAAAAGTCAAGTTGAGTCGATTGTTCAAGACCGAGAAAACATTAAACTTGAATTTCAAAAGCTTTTTAATTCCATCAAAGTAACACGGGCTCAGCATCAAAAAGAAGTTGATGAATTGATTCAGTATGTCAATCAAAAGACTTATGCTTATGGAGATGTGCGTGCTAAGAATCAAGATCTTTTGATGACCATTTCAGAGCTTAAGAGTAAGCTTAGCACAATTGAGAAAGGGAATAATGTGCATACTAAGTTTGATTCATCTAAGACCTTAGGAAAACGTGTATGTGTTACACCGTTTAACAAACATATAGCAGACAAGGCTATGAACGTGTCAAGCACTAAGGTTAACTCAGATAGGTCAAAACCAGTCACTTCACAGTCTACACCTAAACCGGAGCAAGGTCAAAAACAAAATGAGAATATCATTATAAGAAGCATGTTATGAACAAACACTAAATACTAAATCACCATATTCTAAGGCTAATACAAATGTTTCTAATTCCACAGGTGTAGGAAGTTCACATAGTGTTAGAAGATCAACGTCTAAGGACAATAAATCGAAGAATAGTATCTTGAAAAACACTAAGAGCTCATCTACATATGTGTGGAAGACATTGAATAGTGCTTGCTTAGATTCTAATAAATGTGACACAAAGACTTCGAATGTTTGTTAAACAAATACATGTATATCCAATTCTAAGACTGTAAAATCATGTGTAAATGTTGTCAATGACGGTTCGAATATTGTGTGTATTTCTTGTGGTAATGATGTGTTTTTGAATTCTCATGAAAAGTGTGTTGCTCGTCATGCCTTATCTAGGAAGTCTAGTGTTAAAAGAGCCTTATTTACATCCCCCTTAGCAGTGCAATCTAAGAATCTAAGAGCTACTACTATAGGTACTAAATCTAGATTAAGTGTTGCTAAAACCCTAACAGCAACAAGTAAGGTCTCTAGTGCGTTAACACCATCTTCTAGTAAAACAAGGACACAAAGCAGTTACATGAACAACAAAATTGCGACAAGCAAAAAATGGCAAAAGTGGTTTGAATATCAACAAGGTTTTAATTGGACACCCAGAAGCAAAACTGCTCAATCACAATCCAGTGTAACAAAGAGTAAAACTAGTGTTAGACCTAAGACTAGAACACCAGTTACTACTCAAAAATGGGTAGTTAAACTGTCCACTCTTCCATCTGCATTTGTTTCATGTGATGCAGGTGATCCAGCTTGTTTTGTGGATTGTTGATAACGGATGCTCAAAGCATATGACTGGCAATCTTCAACTGCTAAGAAATTTTATTGAGAAATTCATGGGAACAGTCTGCTTTGGGAATGATCATTTCACTGCAATCACAGGCTATGGCGATTATGTTCAAGGCAATCTCACAATTTGTCATGTATATTACGTTGAAGGCCTTGGGCACAATCTGTTTTCGGTTGGACAATTCTGTGATAGAGATTTAGAAGTAGCCTTTTATTCAAACACGTGTTATGTTCGGAACTTAGAGGGAGATGATTTGCTTACGAGTTCTCGAGATTCGAATCTCTATACTATCTATATTTTTGAGATGGCGGCTTCTTCTCCAGTGTGTTTAATGTCCAGAGCCACATCAACAAAATCTTGGTTATGGCACCGTCGGCTATCTCATTTAAATTTTGGCACCATTAACCAACTCACTTCAAACGATCTAGTTGATGGGCTACCGAAATTTAAGTACACCAAAGATCACCTTTGTTCAGCTTGTGAACAAGGTAAAAGCAAGAAAGCTTCACTTCCACCAAAGTTGGTTCCAAGCACCGAATCCAAACTCAAATTACTTTACATGGATTTGTGTGGGCCAATTCGAGTTGCTAGTATTAATGGCAAGAAATATATTCTCGTGATCGTTGATGACTATTCTCGGTACACCTGGGTATATTTTCTTCGAACCAAAGATGAGGCTCCAGATATGATTATCTATTTTGTTAATCAAGTTCAAAGGAATTTAAAGGCTCAAATTCTGACTATTCGAACTGATAATGGAACAGAATTCAAAAACGAGAAATTATGGTCTTTCTATGCAAAGTTAGGCATTGTTCATAAACCTTTAATTTCTTGAACGCCTCAATAAAACGGTGTTGTTGAACGCCGTAATTGTACACTCTTAGAGGCCGCTCGAACAACGCTTATCTTTTCTAAAGCACCAGAATTTCTATGGGCCGAGGCTATTGCTACTGCTTGCTTTACCTAGAATCGCTCTATTGTACACACTCGGCACAATAAAACTCCTTATATCGTGATTATCTTGGGAAGATGAAACCGAAGGCTGAAATTGGTATCTTCATTGGTTATTTTGAGTCATCACGAGGATTTCGTATTTACAATCGCAGAACTCAGAAGATAATGGAAACAATCCATGTCAAATTTGATGAACTCATGGCTATGGCTTCTGAATGCAACAATTTAGAACCCGGAATGAACTGTACGAATTTCACAAATTCATCGGAAGATTCACAATCAATACCTTTAAAATCTGACTTGGATAATTTGTTTGGTCCTCTGTACGAAGAATACTATGAGACAAGTTCACAAGAAGTGTCTGATGATTCGGATGCTAATACTACTGATAATGACCACACTTTTTCATCCTCATCAATCATCGTTGATCAAGATGATGCTCCTCCAGTTGTATCTTCGTCAGATGAACAAGTTTCAACCGCACCAAATTTTCCAGTCATAAATGAAGTTGCCTATGAATTTGTTCAAGAAGATGTTGCAGATTTTACTGGAAACGTGTTTCATAATGCACCACAAACTCCTAAATTCAAAGTTGCTGAGTCATCTTCAACATATCAAGATCCATCAAATATGCGTCAATTTCACCAACAACATCGCTCAACTAATAGATGGACTAAGAATCCTTCAATAGAACAAGTGATTGGTGATCCCTCAAAGCCGGTAATGACAGGGAAAAGACTACAAACTGATGCAGTAGTTTGCATGTATGCACTCATTGTCAGTACAATCGAACCGAAGAATATCAAGGAAGCTATGCTTGATCACTGCTGGATTGAATCCATGCAAGATGAGCTAAATCGGTTTAAACGCCTTGATGTTTGGGAGCTTGTTGAATGTCCTATTAGCAGAAACATAATTGCAGTAAAATGGATTTGGAAAAATAAGACAGATGCTGAAAACACAGTTATTCAGAATAAGTCTCGTTTGGTTGCTAAAGGATACCATTAAGAGGAGGGAATAGATTTCGAGGAGTCGT
>BQNB010209555.1:0-10329 GCA_026074375.1 Tanacetum coccineum
GCCCTTTTCAGCTCGTTTCCAGGTCTCGGGCAAAACTGAAAAGTTGTCAGGAATGTCGTTTCACATCGAATTGCTTTAGAGCCCGAGCTGTGAAAATGTGATTTAGATGGTTGTTTTTGTAATTCAAGCCAGACCGAAAAGTCAAAGGATAAAATAGTTATCTAAAAATCCGAAAATTCTCGGATGTTACATGTACAATATATGAAAAATATCTATTCAAAACGAACTCTCCAAAAACTACTTTTACGCTTATTGAAAACATTCCTAAGTCGCCCAAAACCTCAAAACAATTTCAGATCAACAACTATGTATTTCACAAACACTTCTAAAAATCACGCCAAACTTCACAATAGTGCCTAGTCTAGCCTATTCTCCATTCACAACTAATCCACAACCAAACTACACCTAAAAGTAACCTAATCCTTTTATTTTTATTGTTGCAACTCACTTTTCAACTCACCTCACCAAGATCGCAAAGTCACAAACATATTACTTCCATTTTTATAAAAGATGACAAAATATTATTTCATTTCTTTTTATAAGAATGAAGAACAAGAAGTAATAACACAAGATCTATACCCAAAAACACTAGATCTTGGAAACCCACTAATAAAATTAGAAACCCTAACTTGTAGATCTTGAGAAAACCCTTGAAAATGAACCAAATAATACTTGAAACCACCTTAGGTAACCTTAGAAATGAACTTGGTATACTTGTATCTTTCTAGAAATTAAAGATATAGAAACCCTAAATGGGTGTTTGTTTGCCGTGAGATAGAGAGAGAAAAGAGAAATGAAATTTTTTTGGTGAGGCTTTGGAAATAATAAATGACATAATGTGTGTTATAGTGAGGTATTTATAGGACAAAGGTTGGTCTAGGGTTTCATATTTTGTAGTATCAAGTGACCAACATACACAAGAGTGTGTGTGTGCTCTTGCTCGGCCGAAAACAACCACAAGGACCAAGAGGTTCAATTTTTAGGACCATGGTTCATTATCTAGTCTTATGTTTGAATTTTGGTGAGTCAAAGTGGATGAGATCACATGCACTAGTCTTTCATGGCTTCTTGTGCATGGTAATGACTCCATGAGAAGTCACTATCCACCTCTTACATGCACACATGCATAATAAAACAAGAAAAGATGCATTTGATTTAATTTCAAGACTTATGGTTGATTTGGTTTGGTTTAGGCGTCCGAAATTAATAAGGGGGGATATGAAAAAAAAATTGACTTACGAATACGAGATGAACGATAACTAAAGTTTGCAAGAAAAGATTTCGGGTTTCCGGGGTTCTGTTAGGTCAAAAACGCGAAAAACGCAAATTAAATGTTAAAACGTAAAAATAAATATCGGAAGTGATCGTAAATTACGAAACACTTAGAAATGATAAAATAACTCATATAATTTCTAAACTAATCAAAATCCAAAGTCGGAACGCATCCGATGATGTTTTTCAGATTTACGCGGGTTAACTTCCCGGTAAACTGCCAGATTCAAATGTAACGTATAAAAGTCAAAAATAATAATCAGAAAAGTTCAAAATATTGACCTAAAATTTACGGGGTGTGACATCCTTCCCCCGTTAAAAAAGTTTTGTCCTCAAAGATTAAGACGTATATTTAGACGCAGGTGCAGGGTTAGCAAAAAGATGAGGATACTTTTTCTTCATTTGGTCCTCGTGCTCCCAAGTAAACTCAGGACCTCGCCTTGAGTTCTAACGGACTTTCACAATTGGGATGCGGCTTTGCTTTAGTCATTTAACTTCTTGATCCATAATTTTGACCGGTTCTTCAATGAAATTAAGCTTGTCGTCAATCTGAATTTCGTCCAACGGAATAGATAGGGGTTCGTCGAAGAAACGCTTTTTTAGATTGGAAACATGAAAAGTACTATGAACCCGACTTAGTTGCTCTGGAAGTTCAAGTCGAAACGCAACCGTTCCCACTTTAGCAAGGATTTTGAAAGGTCCAATATAACGAGGATTTAGCTTCTCCCGTTTGCCAAAACGTATCACCCCTTTCCATGGCGATACCTTCAATATAACCTTATCTCCAACCTCAAAATCCAATGGCTTACGTCTCCTATCAGCGTAGCTCTGTTGTCTATCACGTGTTACTTGAATACGCTTCTTGATTTGGATGATCTTTTTCGTGGTTTCATGAATAATCTCAAGGCCAGTAAGCTGAGCATCTCCAACCTCAGCCCAATAGACAGGCGATCGACACTTATGACCGTACAATGCTTCAAACGGTGCAGCTTTGATACTCGTGTGATAACTATTGTTGTACGAGAATTCTACTAATGGTAGGTGTCTATCCCAACCTTTCCCACAGTCAATCACACAAGCACGTAGCATGTCCTCCAAGTTTTGGATGGTTCTCTCACTCCGACCATCCGTCTGCGGATGATAAGCCGTACTCATATCCAATTGAGTAACTAGAGCTTTGTTTAGCAATTGCCATAAATGAGATGTAAATTTACTATCTCGATCAGAAATAATCAGAACTGGCACTCCATGTCTTGAGACTACTTCCTTCAAGTATTGTCTCGTAAACTTTTCCATTAAGTCAGTTTCTTTCATTGGTAAGAAATGAGCAAACTTGGTAAGTCGGTCAACAATTATCAAAATTGCATCTTGACTTGACGATGTCTTTGGCAACTTAGTAACGAGATCCATTGTAATGTTCTCCCACTTCCATACCGGGATCATAGGTTGAACCAATAAACCGGATGGTTTTTAGCATTCGGCCTTAACTCTTGCACAAGTCACACACTTACTGACGTAGGTGGCAATCTCAGCTTTCATATTTGGCCACCAATACAGTTTCTTCAAGTCTTGGTACATCTTATCCGATCCAGGATGGATCGAATACTTTAACTTATGCGACTCGTGCATAATCAGAGTTCTCAAGTTGCCAAAACAGGGTATCTAACTTCTATTCCTCAAACATAACGTTCCATCAGCACGGGGCTCCAGATTCTTAATCATATCACCCAACTATTTGGTTCCATAATTCTCTTCTCTTCTCGCCTTAACCTAAGTGTTTAAAATTTGCACGAGAAGGTTCAGACCAGTCGTTAAAACCAAGGCTCGAACTCGTAGTGGCTTGTTCCGTTCCTTTCGGCTCAAGGCATCCACCACCACGTTCGCCTTTCCCGGATGATAACGAATTTCACAGTCGTAGTCACTCAACAATTCTAACCATCGACGTTGTCTCGTGTTCAACCCTTTCTAATCAAGAATATGTTGCAAGCTCTTATGATCAGTGAACACAACGCATTTTGTGCCGTACAAATAATGTCTCCACATTTTGAGAGCAAACACTACAGCTCCAAGTTTTAAGTCATGTGTAGTGTAATTCTTCTCATGAATCTTGAGTTGGCGTGACGCGTAGGCTATGACCTATTCCCTTTGCATCAAAACTGCGCCCAACCCTTTACCAGAAGCATCACAGTAAACCACGAAGTTTTCACTACCTTCGGGTAAAGCCAAAATCGATGCACTACATAATTTCTGCTTCAACAGCTGAAATGCAGCTTCTGCCTTTTCACTCTAATCAAACTTTACATTCTTTTGAGTCAGCTTAGTCACAGGCTTGGCATTTTTTTAGAAACCTTTGATAAATCGTCGGTAATAGCTAGCAAGACCTAGAAATTAATGAATCTCTGTTGGAGTCTTGGGCGATGCCCAATCCTTGATTGACTCAATATTAGCTGGGTCCACGTGAATGCCTTCACTATCGATCACGTGACCAAGAAATTGTACCTTCGACAGCCAAAAGTCGCACTTCGAAAACTTGGCGTGCAATTCTTCCTTCTTAAGCAATTCCAAGATTAACTTAAGGTATTCTGCATGCTCTTCTTCGCTCTTGGAGTAGATCAAGATGTCATCAATAAAAATGATCACGAATTTATCTAAGTTCGGTTTGACACAACCCATTGACCCGATTCATCAAGTCCAAGAAGACCGCCGTTGCGTTGGTCATCCAAACGACATCATCATGAAACTAATAGTGACCGTAGCATGTCATAAACACTGTCTTTGGAATGTCTTCTTCTCAAACTCTGAGTTGGTGATAACCAGATCTCAGGTCGATCTTAGAGTAGACGTTTGACCCTTGCAACTGATCAAACAAGTCGTCGATTCTTGTAAGCGGATATCGATTCTTCACAGTCAGCTTATTCAATTTACGGTAATCGATACACATCCAAAAAGATCCATCTTTCCTTTTTACAAACAAGATCGTGGCTCCCCAGGGTGAGGAACTCGGTCTTATAAATCCCTTGTCAGAAAGTTCTTATAGCTGAGTAGACAATTCTTGCAGTTCTGACGGTGCTAATCTATACGGGGCGCGTGCCACAGGTGCAGCACCAGGGACCAAGTCGATTTAGAATTCAACTTATCGCGTAGGCGGTAATCCAGGCAAGTCTTCTGGAAAGACCTCCGGAAAGTCCCGTACAGTCGGCACGTCCTCAAGTCGCTTCACCTCAGACTTGTCTTTGGTTTCCTTCTTCGTCACTTGTGCCAGAAAAATTGGGAAACCTCTCTCAATATATTTCTGAGTCTTAGTGCACGATATAATGCTCAACTTTGACTTTTCCCCTTTACTGTCTCTATCACCTTGAACTATTAAAACTTCATCTCCATAGGGAATTTGCATAATTTTTTCATCACACACGATCACCGCACGATGGTTCGCTAACCAATCCATGCTGATGATGACTGTCAAAACTACCAAGTTTCAACCGCATTAGGTAATACTGAATGGTGACCTAACAATCCTAACTAACAGCCCTTTAATTATGGTAATAGTTTCAAAATTCTCTCCGTTCAGCAAATTCGACACATAGCAACGTCTAAATATCGGGGTTTATATCAAACAAACACTAAAAGTATCGACACGAAACTTCTATTCAACTCTTGAATCAAATATCATAGAATATAATGGTATTGAAAGAAATAACCATGACGACATTGGAAATCAATCAGTAGCGTCTCCTCCACCCAACACAAAGCTTTCCTCTTGCTTCACCAACACAATTCATGTTCCCAAGCTTTGTTAGCCACTAGTTTTGATCTTAGCTTATGGGCAATCACTCCTGAAGAAAGTGTCCTTGCCTTCCACACTCGAACAGGTTAGAAACTCTATGATTCACTACCTTGGAACCCCTCTGAGTAGAAGTACAGGAATTTGTGACCTTACAATCCCGGGTCAAATGCCCAACCTTGTTACACTTGTTTACATAGAGCAACGGTCCATTTAAACGTTTTCTTCTTATTAGTGCCAGCCGTAAGGCTCTTAACCACAATTCTGACCAAATGGAACTCAAACATTTGCCTTTGAGATGGTGGGCGCTGTCCCACGAGGTTTTGTCGCTCTGATGACCTCCAATCTTCTTCTTGTTCTCTAGCTTTTTTCATACATATCCCTTTAACTTTTGGTCCATTAAGTTGTTAGCAATTCGAACAGCATCTTGCAGTCTTATAGGTTCAGCGGCAATTACATTCCCTTGGATGTTATCGGGGAGTCCTCCAATGAATTTCTCACCCGATTATAACCTCCCTAGGGGGACCATCCGTTGTGCACATCATAAGTCAACTCTTGAAATCTCTGAGTAAAATGAGCCAAGTCCATTGTTACTTCACGTCAAGTTCTACAGTCTCATAAAAAGTTCCATCTGTTGAATCACGTTTTTAGGGCATACAACTTTAGTCATTAGCTTCATGAGCTCTCTCCATGACATGGAAAATGCAGCCTCAGCTCTAATAGTCCTCTTATGTGAGTTCTACCAAGTTAGTGCACTGTTTAACAGTGTGCAAGTAGCATACTTGTTGGTATTTCTCTAGACAATTGCTGATATCGAACACTGTTTCCATCTTCTCAAACCACCTTATAAACCTAACAAATCCTTTTGTTCCCTTGAAGTTGAGTGATTGACACTTCATGAAGTCTTGGTAATACACTCTCAAACCTCTTCAGAGCAACAAGCCTACACCCAGATTCTCATTGGATTTATGTTTTCGCCATTTCCATTCTCACCATTTCCTTCTCCACCATTTCCATTATCGCCGTTGTTGCCATTCTGGCTTGGATTCTCAGCCTCGAGAGCATTGGCAGCACGAGTCGCTTTATAAGCAGCCAACTCTTCCTCCACTTCGTCGGTTATTGAGTTCTTCGATTGCATCAGGGTCAAACCAGAGCGAGTGATAGTCATTGTTCTATGTCACAAGACATAACGCACGATGAGATTCGATACGAGATATAGCCATTATAAATGGTAAATAGGGTTTATATAGAAAAATACAATAGAACATGTTTTGCCAGAACAAGTAAATAACAATATAGATGAATACGCGAGAGAATCAAAACAAGCTTTTCATTTCATGAATAAAAGCATAATTCGGTTACAACCAATCCAAAATAGGTACTTGATTTACAATTATTTATACTGCCAACATCTAGACCTAACCATAGTCGATCGAACAAGAATCCCTTGGGAATTATTTTGGCCGATCGATCAACAAGGGAGAACAAAGAAAAATTTAGGGATTTTTTGTGTGTACAAAACTTATATCTTAAGATCCCTTAATTCCTTTGTTTATATAGGCTAACCAAACTTAGAGCTCAAGTCAAGTTCTATTAGGAAAAGGAAACAAAATCTTTTCTTTTTCCCCCTTGCCTATATCCAGCCAATACACCACCTTCATGGGGTGTTCCAGAACCTTCTCGACTTCCTTTTACAAAGTTAGTCATTCCCTTTATTCGTTAGTCATTTACCGTTAAATACTTAACGACCGTTAAACGTTTTCGTGTATTTAATAAATATATTACATTTAATATAATTATTAATTCGTTAACTCTTTACGTATTGTGTGCAATCCCGTGGTCTCGAGTTCGATCCTAACATACGACTATTAATTTATCGTCCATAAACTAACAAAAACATCCTTATCAGACTTAGTATATAGAGAATAGTCAGATTTACTTTGACTAGAACCAATTTCAATTAAAGTAGAAGTCAACTTATCATTCCATTGCCTGGGAGCTTGTTTTAAACCATATAAGGATTTTTTAAGCCTACACACTTTATTTCCTGAAGGAAAATACCCTTCAGGTGGTTTCATGTATACAGTTTCAACCAAATCACTATATAAGAAGGCATTATTCACATCAAGTTGAAACACAGGTAAAAAATTAGAGATAGCAATATTTAACAAACACCTGACAGTCACCATTTTAACAACAGGAGAAAAAGTCTCCTCATAATTAATTCCTTCATTTTGACCAAATCCTTTAGCAACAAGTCTAGCTTTATATCTGTCAATTTCACCACTAGATCTATATATGATCTTAAAGATCCATTTACTTCCTATGGCCTTTCTATCATTAGGCAAATCCACAATATCCTAAGTGTCATTTCTAAGTAAAGCATCCATTTCTTGATTCATAGCATCAGTCCAATAAGAAAATTTAGAAGCTTCCAAGAAAGACTTTGGCTTACTATTTTTATTAAGTTTAGTTACAAAACAATAATTTTCAGTATTAAGTTTTGAATAACCAACATATTTTTCAAGCCCATGTTTAACTTTGGACTCAACAACAAAGTCATTATAATTTTTTGGAAAAACACTTTGCCTAGAAGATCTTCTAAACTTGGATGTTGATCCAAATTACCCTTAGAAAAAATATTTTCTTCAAGTGTGGTTACCTTCTCATTTTGTGTAGAAAAGATGTCTTCACTACTATTAGCATCATTCCAGAGAATTATTTGGGAAATCAGCAGTGTTCACATCTCTACCAGGCACAGAAGAGTGGCTACTGTCACTCTGTGAATTTTTGTCACTATTCAGATTAGGGTCTACTCTCTCATCATCATTGGGCATCTCAGGGTATTCAATATTAAAAAAGTTTACATGGTTTATGTCTTGAAAAATATTTGTAGTATCAATTTTTTTAGCAACATAATCCTTAAAAGGAAAAATAGTCTCAAAGAACTTAACATCTCTTGAAAAAATGATCTGATGCATATCAAGACTATATAACCTATACCCTTTTTTAAAATTAGAATACCCCATCATAACACATTTCTCAGACCTACTACCCAACTTGTCATTATTATTGACAATGGTAGCAAAACACAAACATCCAAACACTCTTAAGTGAGAGAGAGTAGGAGATTTTTTATAAATCATCTCATAAGGAGATTTCCCATTTAGCACAGAAGAAGGGAGTCTGTTAATAAGATAAGTAGCAGTTAGAATACATTGAGTCCAAAACTTTAAAGGTATTCCACCCTGAAATAGAAGGGATCTAGCAACATTCAACAGATGCCTATGTTTCCTCTCAGAAATCTCATTTTGTTGTGGAGTATAAGCGTAAGATGTTTGGTGTATTATCCCTTTATCAGCACAAAACTTATTAACAGTTTGATTAATAAATTTAGTTCCATTATCACTTCTAAACACTTTAATTTTTCTTTTAAACTGATTTTCAATCAAGTTATAGAAAATGGTTATGAAATGTGAAACCTCATCTTTATATTTTATCAAGTATACCCAAACAGATCTTGTCGTAAATCATTCCACAACAGTCAATACAATATCAGAACCTTAGGAACTGGTAACCTTATAAGGCCCCCATAAGTCTAAATGCACAAGATCACCTAGAAACTTAGAAGTATGATCACTTAAAGGAAAAGGTTCTCTAATCTGCTTAGCCCTTTGAAATAATTCACAACAAACAGTTTGATCTTTATTATCAAATTGTAAAGAATCTTTTAAAACATTTAGAACATGGTCTGCAGTGTGACCAAGCCTACAATGTCAATCATGCTGAGACAAATAACATTGGTATCTAGATACACTAAGATTACTTTTAATACCTTGATTATTATAGTAATATATCCCTTCACATTTGTTACCAATCCCTAGATTATTTCTCAGATTCAAATCCTGGTTCAAAAAATAACATCTATTCTTATTAAAGGCAACAATAATCTTATTTTCTTCAGCTAACTTATGAACAGAAATAAGAGTAACACAATATTCAGGTATAACCAACACATCATACAAAACTAAGTTCCCATGCTTTCACACCACCTAAGGTGGCAGATCAAGGGCATACAAACACAACAACACAGATAAACAAAATAAAAACTCCTCAACACCAACCAAACTTCTCAATAGTGCCTCTACCTATCCTCCAGCAATCTAATTGCAAGAAATAAAGAACACTTAATTAAAAGAGAGAGAAAAGAGGCGTTACAAAGCTTCCAAGAATAGTAGTGAAAACAAATCAACCCAAACCTACTACTCTCTTGATTCACTTAGTCAAGAGAGATAGCAGATTCACAGCAACAAGCCAATAACCTAGAAACCAAGATATACAAACCCTAATTTCTCAAAATTAGGTATAACAGCCTAGATCTTCCAAGATCAACCAAATTCACTTAATAATTGATGATTAATTGATCTTAATCACAAACAACCACCAGAAATTAAAAAAAACCCTAAATTATATCACAACCCTAATTTTTCAAAATTAGGTATTTTAGAAAAAACTTTATAGATCTGTAAAATTAAATCACAAATCTAACAACATAATCGATTTGATTGAACAAAGAACTGATTAATTTCAAAAAACCCCTAATTTTACGAACACTAATTTTTTTTAAAAACGATTTCAGAGCAACCTGGCTCTGATACCATGTAGAAAATACTAATCTGATCAATTTTATTAACTCAAATCTCAATTTAAATATCAAAACAATATAATCTGATCTCAATCAGATATAACAAATCAACAAACAAATATCTACCACTGCTAATCAGGTGTGGATCTATTATCTAAATGATAATAGTTCTATTACAATGATAAAAAAATAATAACAAGATCAAGATGATCTTAACAGTGAATTTTGGTTACAAGATTTGAGAGAGATAGTATCGAGATAGATGATAGAAAGAGAGAGTCAGAGTTATCAAAAAAGAGGATTTATCCCCGCTTTTATAGCTAGGATCACTTTCCAAACTCGGCAACTCCAATCCCTCAACTTTCTTGATTATATCAACTTGAGCTATAAACTTCTCCAAGCTAAAACTAAAAAACACAAAAGTACACAATAAGTCCATGTAGTATTATTTACCAAGATATGGACTATAGTTTTAGCAAAATTGATACCAAAAGGCGTGAAATGGTTGAAAAAAATGGCACATGTTTGATACAAGACATATAGAAAGTTTTCAAAAGCACCTTGATTTCATATATTACACAAGATGCTTCCAGATGCTATGGATTGCATCTACCTATACTATGTTTATAAG
>BQNB010209556.1:0-10329 GCA_026074375.1 Tanacetum coccineum
GTAAATTTCGTTTTTATTTATTTTTTTATTGTAAAATTACATTCCATGTCGTCTTGATTTTTATTTTTTGCAAATTTATTTTATGCAATTTCGTTTTTTGTTAATAAATTTTGAAATTTTGGTATTTTAAAAAATTAGCCATTTACAAGATTTGAATCTGATTCCTTTGTGATATTAACAAAGGACATAACCACTAGACTAGCTGATTTTTTGATTATATCTTGCAACTTAATATATATAAGCTCAGGCAAAAAAGAAATTAAAAAAAAATTACTTCTAGAATTTTAAAAATCCCGTATATAATTTTTTAGATAATTTTAGAATAGATTTTCATAAGATATCTATCACAAAAAATCATTACAGCTTTAATAAATCTCGACACACTGTATGAAACACCACGCCTATTTTTCCCAAAACCCTAATGATGAGGTATATGTTTTTTTTCTCAAAACCTTAATGAAACTGTGTTTTTTATGTATATGTTTGTTTTGTTGGTTTGACATTAGGGTGTTTTGATATTTCAGTTATAATAGTTTTTATTTTCACTCTGCTTATATATTCATGATTTCTTTATTATATTTACTTAATGTTTGTATATGCAGGTACATATTTAGGATCACTCATGTTCCTAGGCTAGAAGACTGGCCCGTAATTGGCTTCATGATTCAGGTACGTGTTTTCATAACACCACCCTTATATTATAATGTATGGGATTAGTACTGTACTTTCATTCAATAAATGAGTATTGATTTAACAGCTCAGCAAGCAAGTGACTTCACATGCTCTCAACATCGTATAAAAAAGAAACCTGATAATTATAATATCAATCCAAACAGGTTGATTTAAATTCTGCATCCCGCCTATTTGATAATTCAACCTATATGCGCACATACAAAGAGCATAATTTGAAGTTGTTGAGGTTCCACTGGACACCAAAATGACAGTACCAATTAGTTTTCTGCATCTTTGAATGTATCTATAAGTTTAGCTAATTCTCATGTCATATTTAATGTTTTACAGTAGGTCTAAAAAGACGGCTGAGTTTTCGGCTGATTTGAGGGTGTAATTGCTATATGCAATTGCATTTCAGATATGACTATACATTATGTTAACTGTTATATTTTCTTAGATTAATATACATCCAAGCTTTCTTTCAACATTAGGTTTTTCTGCTGTTTGTTGTTTATTCTCTCTTTTGTTAATTTTGTTGTTTTTTTCCATGGCAATTGATATAAACAGGGCTGTTTATGAGGAACTTGGAAAATACGGGGATCTGGATAATTAAGTTAAGTGCCGTGAGCGTGTTGAGGAACTAGAACCACATACGCTACTTTGACCACAAAATCAGCAAGTCAAATTTACAAGCTTCGGAACTCTACATAGGGGAAACTGAAGGACCTGCACTAGACCTTTTTAAATCTAAGTTGGAGGTAGGCTATCAACTTCGAATAACTTATTTTGGCTGAAACTAGATTTCAGTAGTTAGATGTGAATTTGCATGTATAATATGTGAACATCAGCATAGTATTCCTTCTGAAGTGAGAACTTTTAATATGATATCTAGATTAGTGTCTATTAGTTTGAATTTATAGAACAGATGATATAGTTTAATAATCATGTGATAGAATAAACAGAGTTTGTTTGTTATTACCTGGATATGTATCAGATGTAGTTTGTTTTTAAAGATCAATTTTTTACCAGAATTTGCATGTATAATATGTGAACATCAGCATAGTATTCCTTCTAAAGTGAGAACTTTTAATATGAACATTCATTAACATTGTTTAATGGGTTCCAGGAAAAGGTTGTTGTGGAATCATCATTTTGTGAATTAAATTTTACACTTTTGTTTTACTTTTCTGTTAATTGAGTTTGTGTACCTGATTTAACGTTAAGCAGACAAGATTAGAATAACGCTTGCTGCGGTTCTATTCTTAGGAATCCAAAACGCGGGAGCGGTGCCACCTGTTGTAGGTATCGAAAGAGTTTGAAACCTTTTAATAAATTTGAATCTTCATATTTGTGTTGGTAGTTCGGCTTTAGCTCATAATGGGAACTCAGTTGTGTTACAAAGGAGAAGTAGCGACTTTTTCTTTAAGAAATAACTGCTTACTTCTTTATTTTAGGCAAATATGAACCATTATGAAGTTACAAATAATACTTAGTTACAGGAGGTATCAACTTGGGTAACTTGCAGTAGCTATAATTACCGTGTTGCAATCTGTATTTGTTGGGGGATACCACATTATAACCTGGCAAATTATTTGTAGGTGCCTGGTACAGAGTTTCTGTTACATTTTGGTTGGTAGTGTCAATCACAAAGTCTTTTTGTTAGCACATTAAAAGAAATTACGCGTAACTAATTTCTGAATGTAAGTGGCAGGCTATCTTGAGTGGATCCAGTCTGCTGTAAACAGATGTGGTTGCATGTTTTTGTCTGCAAATGTGGCTGCACTTTCAGTTGTTAAGGTTTAGTCTCTGAACTGTCGGCTGCTATATTTTATTGCTGGTGCACTCTTAGTTTGTGAAATCTGGTTGTCTAGGCTTCATAGGAGGATATTTTCTATTGTTGACATGGATGTGCTCGTGACGATATGAAATATGAAGAATCTTAATATGAGTTCATTAGTTTTTATTTGCAAGACCATCAGTGTTTATTTACAAGTTCAACGCTGTGATTATTTACTCAAGTTTAGTGCAGTGTTAATCTTCAAGTAATGCTATGGGCTTATATCTATATTATAAGTGGCGTTGTAACACAGTGACAATGTAGAGCTCGAGTGATTAGGTTAAATTCATTGTTGCTCAGCATAGTGAACGGAGAATACAAGCTTAAGGGATGAATATATGTCACTTTAAGTAGTAGTAGTTTTTGACTAAATTAATGCTTTTGGTCTAGATTTTATTGTTTTTGCTGTGTGATAGATGCTTATGAATTTTGTGATGAAATGTGGATTAATTGATTGATGATTCAGCTGAAGGTAGAGATGATACTGAGCATAAAGATGTGAAGCGTGGTGTTGTAGGATCTGCAGCTACGGATATCGATTTGGTTCGGATGACAAACAGTTGAATGTGGATACAAGTTTGTCATCATGGTTGCCACCCAAACAGGCACATCAGGGACGTGCCAATCGTCCATTTACTAGAAAAACACCGGGTGATATGCCTATTATTGGGATGGTTGCAGCTCACTGGAATGCTGATGCAATTGTTGCTTCACCACCAAAGTGGTGGGATGGGAATGGAATCCCGAATTCAACCAATAAGTACAAAGAGGATCAGAAAGTCAGTTGGCACGCTACCCCGTTTGAGGAAAGACTAGAGAAGGCTTTATCCGAGGATAAACTTATTGTTGAAAGGAAGCAACTCAGAAAGACGCCACTGCCACCTATAGCATTAGATGAGAATGAGGGTCGTGTAAGCCATTTTGAATTCTGATCAACAGTGTTTGACTGTTGATTCCAGTATCAATATAAAAATGTAAGTACTTATTGAGATCTCCAAAACTCATAGACTTTCTACAATATGGATTGGTTGAGTGTCTGGCTATGTAAACCCCTGGTACTTTGTATTTTGGTTGTAGAGTGTAAACCATGTATTGCGTTTAGCTGATTACATAGTATTATTCTTATGTACGATATCATGAAAGTGATACGGACATGTTTCGTTGCTTCATTTTGATATGCATGATGATTTGTATTAAAATGTAAAAGTTGCAGTTTCTAGAGTTATTGCATTGCTTATTGAACATGATTACGGGGCTGTTTGGGATAGCTTATTGTAACTGCTAATAATCTATCTCAAATAGCCATTTTTTTAATTTCTAAAAATAATATAGAGACCGGATTTTTATGTTGAAAACACGTCTGCATATGTTTTATCGAGACCGGTGTTTAAACCGGTCTGTATTTGATTTCACACAGGTCTGCATATGTTTTATCGAGACTGGTGTTTAAACCGGTGAGAGCCCCCCTTGGACAGACCATATGGAAAACCGGTCTTGATTTGGTTTAGAATGGGTCTTGGAAGCACTTTTGTAGTAGTGCTTGTAGGATGGGGAGTACATGTCCCGGTCAAATATCACTTTACTATGACTGGAGTGTTTTAAGATATTGTAAAGGAACGTGATTGGCTTCTTATAACAATTTTTGTTATTTTTTGAAGGTGTTGTTGGATATGGGCAGACCAATCAGCAGAGAGCTTGAGCTTATTTTTTTCCACACTGTGTTGAAAGGATTCTTGGGTGAATGTGGACAACGTGGTGGATACTTCGAGATGACAAACATCCCTTTAGAGGTTTGATACACTTCGTTTTGTTTATAAATTTGACTTCTTTAAAAGGGAATAAATGTAATGTCCATACTGATTCCAAAACTATTTGAAGCTCAGTTTCCCCCGTTTTAACCTTTCAAGAAAACTTACAAGCCCGGATTTATAAATCTATATTATTCAGCAAATATACAAGGTTGCTGAGTATGGTCACTCATTTGTGTTTTCGCTTAGTTAATGTTGCAGACTGTTGATGAAATATACAAGGTTGCATCGATATCACTCAGTCCCAATGTTCCCGGGCAGATATTTGTAAGTTGAATTTGAATGAGTTTTATATATGCAATGTTAGTATATCTCAACATATTATTTAATTTTGCGCTTGTGATAGATGGGATGTATGGTCAGCCCCCCCAAAACCTGGTGATATCTCATATGAGCAGTTTCTTAGAGAGAGGCAAGACTATATTTACCCTTATCTCTATCAAGTAAGCCTAAATTATTTCGGGATGTTTCATTGAGGTTGCAGCATTATATTTTTATGGAAAATCTCAATGCTAAAGTGAATTGTGTAACCATTTTGAGATATATCTCTTTATTTTGTTTTGGAGGGTACTTCGCCTTTTATTGGTAAATCAATGCAGCAAGGGTATTCTCGAATCGCTAAGGAAGAGAGCACACATTGATGACAGATAGATTCAACAGTTGCAAAAATGTTGTGTGTAATTTCACAGAAGGTAAAAGGTCATTTTCTAACTGAACTATCGTCTATCAATCATATTTTTCCTGATCATCAGTTTTTTGATTTTCTTTTTGTTTTGTAAAATATGGGATCAGGTGCCATGTATTCATTCCCCCAAATTAAATTACCTCCAAAAGCAATTGAAGCTGCAAAAAGAGCTGGAAAAGTTCCTGATGTTTTGTACTGTCTCAAGCTTCTAGAGGATACTTGCATTTCAATTGTCCCTGGCTCATGTTTTGGCTAAAAGGAACGGCAAGTCACATTTACAATTCTCAAATCTACCCTCTCTTATCTTTAAACCATTAGCCCTGGAGGTGAAAAATGGTTGGACGTTTTGGATAATGGGTCAAGATGAGTTTGTGTTGAAATGGAATCTTTTAGAACGGGTGACCTGCAGGCTATTTTTATCCATTCTCTAGTTAAATTTAAATAGTCATTGCTAATAAGTTTTTTGTTTGACACGATAATGATCAAAAGAAGGGCCAAATCTACCCATTTAAAAGTCGATGGGTTGACACGCTTATTAGCCCTTTTGTTACTAAAAGTCAAAACTGCAAATTTAAGAGTATGACACACAATGGTTCATTCTATTATAGGGTTTTCCACTTGAGGACGACTATTTTGATAGGCTGAGGAGGATATGTCTGCAATCATAGACAGTTTCAAGAAGTTCAACGATTTATTCATGGGGTAATATGAAGACCAAAGAGGGTATTCGAGGATGTAAGTTGTGTTTGTTTATCCACATACCATATATTTCATGACAAGGTTCCGTTTCAGCCTATTTTCCTTCTCCGAAGCCGGCTTATCCACCTTATCCACCTTATCCCCATTTGTTGAGGTAGCAGCCACGTTGGCGACAGATAACCATTCCTTATTAACACTATTTATATTAACTCTATTTGTATTAACACTATGATAATTGATGGTAATTGAGGGTCAGATGCTAATTCATAATTTATTATTGTTATAGTCTGGAGAAGAAAGATTGCGTGACCAACAAGAACGAGAGGAGTTGGAGCGTCATCTAAGGGAAAAAGATGCATCAAGGACGGAAAAGGTCTGTTTTATATAATCAATAATTTTGTAATCGACTTAAACTGATTTTAAGTATTTTAAGTATTTAAAAGTTGATGGAATGCATAATTTCTAAAAGCTGGATGATGAAATAAGCTATTTTCTGTATTTAACTTGTTTTTTATATTATATAACAGGTGATTGAGCAGAAGTTGACTGAAAGGGAGGAAGCTATTACATGGATTAACTTATTTAGTTATATATTTAGAGAAATCTACAGAGAATGTTGTGATTAACTTTTTCTTGCTTCACTTATTAGGACAGCATAAGAGGCAATTAGGAGAGCCAAAGCCTTGAAAGAAGACGAAGGCATTAGAACTTACAGGTATGAATTGAACTTTAAGGTCTCCAGAACTCACATGACGCTCGTGCGAGCTGTCTTGGATTGTATGTTGATGGCAGTATGCATTTAAACTATTACACATATTATGACCTGAGAAATATAAGTCAACCATTACATATGTTTAGTGGGCAACGGAAAGCTGTTTCATATGTAAATATTTTGTCCGACTCAGATCTCGCTTCTGCGTCTACTATTTCAAACAATTACTTCACTCATCACAACGAGGTGCGTAACTCTTAAAATAATTAAAGTAATTAATCAACCCTTTTCTGATATATGCATACCAGAATTGCTGAAATTTCATCCAACATTGTGCATACCATAATTGCTATTATTTTGTTTCTATTAAAGTAACTAATAAGATTATCCTTGATATTATTTTCTTGTTGTTACTCCTTTAATCCGACATTATGCATACCAGAATTGCTGAGAATATTTGCGAGAACGAATGTGTAGCAAAAGGTGCACTTGCAATATTTACCTCAGGATAACCAAGCACCCCTGGAAGCTCCCCGATCACATGTATATCAAAAGTATCTCCATAATTTATCTTTTCTGGTAACTCCTCAATTGTGGGCCTCATAATTTGATTCCAAAGTGACAAATATTTGGGCAAAAAAGCTTTAATATTTTGTTCTGTTGGGAATTTGGTACTAAAGTTGTAGTAAGCATGTGAGTTGCTTCCCGCGACTAAAATTCTCCCGTCTGGAAGTAAATTCGTTGTAGAATGATACATTCTAGGCACTGACTAGGGGCTAAAGTCATAAACAGTGAACCCATGGGTTCATCTGGTTGGTACATAACCGGACTTAAACAAGGTTCGGAGGCTAGCTCAAACCCTTGACTTCCAGCTTGTGATCCATTTATTATTACAACATCACATGTTGGAAGCATCACCATATCACCCATAATGCGACCAACAGGCATCCTCCATTTCCCAAGCAGGATTTTTGGCAGTTTCCTTGATACGACCACAGCTACTCTGAGCCGGGGCATTTGTGTTCATGTCATTGAATGCTCCATATTGTGCTCCGCCACAGACTAAAATGGTGGTTGCCGAAGAATAAACTCCTGTTAATCACATCCAGGACGGACATGATCAGTAGGGTCAATTATATAAAAATTATGCTAAAAAGAAAAATAACTTTGTACTAAAAGGAATAAAAACAATTATGACGTTCAATACTTTCATCTTAAAATCATTGTTCATCTAATGTATGATATGTCCCAAAATGCCTTTGTCACTTAGAATGAACATTCATAAGTGATCAACATTCCCATAACTAAGCATTACACAATATCAAAAAGTAAGCTTGCTAAATATAGAAGTTGTACTGATACTATTTACTTTAACTGTATGTTTTGTCTTGTGATCAATTTACTAAGTACTAAAATTTGGGCTACACCTGACTCCGTATATAAGATATGAAAAATTGTAAATGAGTGACACATAAATAAATAAGTTTGAAACATTATAGTAAACCTGGAATTGCCTAGATGGTCATTGACTACATCAGGTCTCTCATAATTCTGTACCAGACTCTTTTTAAACCAGCCAGATGGTCATTCTTCATTTACTTGAAATTTAGCAGGATCTCAATTTAACAATCATGCAAGTGAATAGTGTTCAATCAAGATATGAGTATTTGCGAAAGTTACCTTACATATATTTTTCCAAGGTTAGGAAAGCTGTAATAATTCAAGACGATCACTAATCTAAATACTTTATACAACTTTTATCTTTCAGATGGTCTTAAGCTTTAATCAAATTTAGTTATATGTTTTTCATTTCTTTTGATAGAGGTAACATGATGGTAGATATTAGGATTGTTTGGTTGCTTACTCAATACGTCACTATTGTTGTTGTAGACTTTTGTTTGGGATATTGTGGATAAGTTGTTTCTGATAATGGCCTTCCTTTAAGATAAAGAAACATTTTTGGTATAAAGTTATTTTATAGAGTTCAATATGGGTCGTAGCCATGAATGATAAGTTACTCCATGAGGAGGATGACATTACTAATTTCAACATGACCTTCTAACTAAATCACCAGAACTTGAAAGGAATTAAAACTGTTAGATATTAGAAAAAGACTCGGTCACCCCGTATATTTTACTGTTTATTATAGCTCGTAGTTTAATAGTTAATAGTATGATTTTCGGTATTAAACCGGGTACTAATACCCGGTATAATGTAAGAACTATATAAGGAAGAGGGAAGCTAGTCATTTTTTCACTTTACTTATTAAACACATTTTCTCTCACTAGAAAATCCCTCTCATGTGTTTCTCTCTCTAGAAACTAGCCCAATCACAAGAATCCTCACCCGTGTTATGAATTAAACGATCCTACATTGTTGATACTATTTTTGAAAATCTTTACACTTTTTTTAGGAAAGCATACGCAAATCTTAAAAGTATTAACACGCTATTAATACACATCGAAAATCGGATTAACCCGGGTCACTTTAAACCCGGCGGGTTTAACCGGGTTTTGAAAATATAAAACCCGGTTAATTTGACCCGTTTTTTCGATACAACCGGTTCAACCGTCCGGGTCGAATCGGGTTTCAAAACATTATGTTTAACCCCCAAATCCTCAAACTTTTATTATTTTTCGTTTACTATCTATAAACTTTTTTATCACTAAAACTATTTGCCGCTATAAAATCTCGTTTCTATACACGGATACTCGTCTAGTTATAAACATGAAGATTGATCTCAATCTTAACGTTTTTACCACTAAATTAAAGGGCCATTGAGTTTGATACGGTATCTTTGATTAACGCGATGTAATTTGTATAAAGCATTGTGTGTCAATGATCTCAAAAATAAAAATATTCTCCAATTTGCATTTAAATAAACTAGTCGGTATAGGTG
The DNA here is from genome assembly GCA_026074375.1 of Tanacetum coccineum. Classification (NCBI taxonomy): domain Eukaryota; kingdom Viridiplantae; phylum Streptophyta; class Magnoliopsida; order Asterales; family Asteraceae; genus Tanacetum; species Tanacetum coccineum. The sequence continues at coordinate 9,313 of BQNB010209556.1, forward strand.
GTGAGGTGCGGGTATGAGAATGTTTTTATATATGGTTTTTGAGTGAGTTGTTTGGTGTGTTAGATTTATAGATGGTGGTTGAAGACAAATAATTTTTTAGATGTTACAAGTTTATGATTTTAAAATAATTAATTTTTAGATGTTACTTTTATTTGTGTGTATATAACAAGATATTGAAATTTTTTTATATAATGTTTTTGGTTTTAAAAATTTTAAAACTTTTTTGTTTAGAAAGTCTTAAACTTTTTATAAAGTAGTATAAATAAAGAAATGATGTATTCTATTAAAAATGTTTTTTTGTTGTTGAACGGTGAATAATTTTATTAATTACTAAAACTGATTACATTAAATAAACATGATCAAACATGCCTGGTCCTTGATACAAAGTACATTCAAACAAAACATTACAAAGAAATCTAACTGATATCCTTATCGGACAACACAAAAGATCGATCTCTTTGATATTCACTGCAGAATTATCTGTGATGCATCCCACAAATCAGAGACAATTCAAGATTCTTTATCAATGGGGTTCACCTTAATTCACCAAGATCACCATATACTCATAACTACATTTCCACTCTTAAAACATCATAAACCATTCAACCAACCACAATGGCAAAATAAAGTTCAGAGAGGGCATCATTATGCAGTATATAGCACCCATTCACACTTCAAGTGGGGCTCTTCCAACCTGGCTACATTTCCTACAGCTTAGAAACAGAAATCAAGACAGCAGCTGCACCTCACTATCATGATTAAAGCAACAAAGGAAAGTAGGCATCACTAGGCTAGAAACACACACCCACAAAAAGATCCATCCTATCCTCCATAGCAAAGCATTAAAAGGACCATGAAGTGCCATCTTGCATCACTCTCAATTCCAAACAACATGCTATGCTCACCCAGGTCATTTACCCTTCACAATATCAGACACCTTCCTTATGGTACATCTTCCTGTGAAAGAAATCCTCTGCGCCATAAAAGTGAAACAGACCCTCCCAAGGCCTATCTGCA
>BQNB010209557.1:0-10329 GCA_026074375.1 Tanacetum coccineum
AGTCTAAAATAACTTAAAAACTCAGAAAACTATTTTTAAAATTAAAATCCTATTTTTAAAATTAGAAATTAAAGCTTAAAAATGAAAATTAAAATCTAATATGTGTAAAAATGATTTTACTGAATGTAAACCTAAAGCTATTTTTTATAAAACTATAAACTATTTTTTTGTATTTTTATAAAACTTTTTTCTATTTTTATTGATTTTTTTAAGATTTTAACTTTCAAAAAACTATTAAAAATAAACTAATCGATGGAAAATTATGAAAAATTCAGGAAAAATCTATGATGCAACGAAGATTACTAGAAAAATAAAAGACAAAACTCAGCTTATCAAATAAGCTGAGAAAAGGGCTTATAAGGCTACGGCTTATTGAAAACTAGTAAAAGGAAAACGTGTATAAAGATTAGAAAGAAAGGAAGGTTGACGGATGAGCTATTGTAGCATGATGGTAAAGAGTGTGTGTTGTGTGTGGGAGGTCGTGGGTTCAAGGCAGGCAAACCCCCTTTTTTGCTTTTTTTTATTTTTGATTTTTTTACAAAACTGAATATTGGGACTTATTTAAGAACTAATTTAGAGCAACTTTAAAACTGTACTTTTTGTCTGAAAGTGACAAAAAAGCCCTAAAACAGCTTATGAATAAGCTGTTACAGGAACTAAGGGTTTTAGCTTAAAAACTTAGATGACACTTAATAGCTTGCAAAAGCTTTAATATAAGCTCATTTTCTGAATTAAAAGAAGTTCTAGAAAGCTAATGATGTGCTTTAACTAAAAATGATAAGCTACTTAATATAGAAATACTAAAAGCTAACTAAATTTGATGATAAAAGTAGCTAACTCAGACTATGACTCAAAGAGCTAGAAATTTAAACAAGCTAAAAGACTTAATAAGCTGAGACATAAGCTACTCTTTTGAAATCTTAACTTATGATGCTTAAACTATAAGACTCAATCATAAAAACCTATATTAAAAGCTAGTAAATCAAAAATCTAATTCATTAAGCTAATACTACTGTTTTTGGCTTTTTGACTAATCAATGACTTTTTAAAACTAAATGCACCTAGGTAAATAAGATAATAAATGAAAACTAAGACTTGATTTTACTTAAGCTATATCTAATCTATATTTAACTTGAATTTAAGAGCCTAAATCTTAAAATTACTAGCTTAAATGAGACTAGAAGCTCAGCAGTACTAACTACTTGTTAGTACTGCTGATGCAATTGGCAAAAGCCAAACTAAATGTGCAGGTGTCCTTAATGGACTAATCTGCACTAAAAACTCCTATTGAGTGACTTTAAGTTCAAAGCAAGCAAGAACCAAGCCTTAGATAGCTTGGTTCAATAAATTTGCACAAGTGAAAACTATGAAAATTCCCCTGGTGCAGGAACTAAGTAAATAAGACTCAAAATGATCTCAAGCTCTAACTAACTTAGTAAACCTACTCAAATCTCAATCAATAATGAAAATCAAACTGACCAAAGAGAAAACTCAAAATAACCATGACTTTTAGAGGTCAAACTGGCCAAATCCAAACACTCCTTAATACCTTGACAGATTAGATCAAAGCTTATAAAATAAAAACTAGACAACTAAATCTTAATACCAGATACTAATTAACTAATAACTACCCTAATAAACATAAATCATTAATCACTTAAGCCAAAATCTAAATCTACAACTAATTATTAACTAATATTTTTGGTTTTTATGAGTTTTAGACAAGTAGATGAAAAACAAATATCTATAAGACTTAAGCTAAAAACAGATGATGAGTAAGCATAAAATAACAATATAGCACTAAATTTATCAACTAGAAAACAGATAAGCACTTTTAATAAGCAAATAAGTAAATCTAAGCTAATAAGCACCTTAACTACTATTTATGCTAGAAATTAAAGACAAAGGAATTTAAAAGAGAAACTTACTTGAGCTTCAGCTTAACAGAAGCTAGAATGCTTTTAGAGCTTTGCTACAAGCTCTGGCTTATTTAAAATAAGCCAGTATTAGTCCATGGAGATCCTTCCATTATTGATCTCCCTTCCAAAAGCTTAAATCCACAAGTTAAGGTAATTTAAGCTGGTTTATTTGATTCAAGTATGATTAAGGTTGAGTTAAGCTCAATCATAAGCTTAAAGACTTATGAGAGCTCTTGAGCTTATAGGAGCTTATTTAGCTTTAGCTTAAAAATTTAGGACAAATGAAAAAGAGAGAGAGCTTATGAATGTAAATACTGAATTTCATTAACAAAAGAACTGATTACATTACTTTTAAAAAGAAATTACAAAACATTTAAGGAAAATTACATTTAGCTAAAAACAAAATTTTAAGCTACCTAAAAGCTACTAAAAAACTAGATGTGTGTGTGTGTGAGGTGAGAGCCTATTTATAGCTGATCCGTGAAGCTTCTAGGTCTTGCTTGATGCCCACGCTCTAATCAATCCCAGCCAATCATTTCTTCAATCATTTTAGGGCTATTGTAAGTCGTTGGATCAAATGTGGATGCTCAAAGATTGCCAAGATGTCATTCTCATGATGTGACAGCTTGTGCTAGTTTTGTGAGTAAATGTAGTGCAAATTCCTCATTCCTTTATGCTTTCTCCATAGCCACATGGCTTTGATGCTTGGGTGAGCTAATGAGATGCTTTGATTTGACTAATCTCTCCCTGCCATCTTGTATGCGATCACTTGAATTGACATAAGCACCCTTTAATTTTGATTTGCCCTCTCATTTTACCCTAAGTTAAAATAGAGATGATGATGAATAGTAATTCATCCTTTCGCGCCTTTTAAACTGAAAAGGGGGTAATTTAGTTTTAAATTTTGGGGAATGGCACATTTGGTCCTTGTCTTTGGTTTATACAATGTGTAGTGTAAAAGGTAATTTAGGAAATGGCAACAATGGACCCTGTGGTTTTATGAAAGGGTTATTGGGCTAAAGGATTAGGCTTTTAGATTCGGGTATGGCCCATTTAGGCTTAGGGACCATTTATGGACTTTTTTGAAACTTGAAGGACTAAAGTGAAATATTTTAGATTTTGTCCTTTGTGGTTGACTTCTGTTGACCAGATTGACGGAGTTGACTGAAGATTGCCTTTTTCTGGCTATATGGCTTCGGCTTTTGTTCACTCTTCGTTCATGTTGTCCCATGTTTGCCCGGTTGTATTTGACGGTTTTTGTATGTGACTTTTCATATATCCTACCTAAAGCACACAAAACACACAAACACAAAACAAGTATATTTTTGCATTTTTAACCACTGTGTTTTATGGGTTTAATTGGCCTATTTAAAAAAAACGATATAATATTTTACACTTATCATCCCACAAAACACTCTATGCATTTTGATTAGTCCTGTTCAATCAGTCACAGCTTGTTCATAGGCATAGCCGCTGCAGCCAGCCCTATGCAGCAGCAACATACATAGCAACAACCGCCCTTTAGTAGTAGCAGAGGATCTCCATGTGGCCTATTGTTTCTAAATCACAACATATAAAATACGTGAGTTTTCCATAAACCTCATAACAAGACATGGGTACAACCATAATATAATCTAAACAAGATCACATCACAACATGATTATATAACATGACTGGATCATAACACATCACAGAATTGAGATTCCGACATAACATCAACAACACAGTTATATATAATAACAAAACACATCACACAATGGCTTATATATACAGGAACTGGGATCACAACAGAATAACCTGGAATTAAGATCAAAATGACATAATACAACACATCATATAGAACTGGAAAACATAACATGAAGTCTGATATAAGAAAATGAAAATACAAGTCCCCCCTACTATAATTCCTACTGCCAGAGTCTAGCTAGCATAAAACCCATAAATACTTATCGGCTTATTAAGAATGATAAGCTATGAATACAACATGAGAGGTGTAAATCTAGGCAAAACTACCAGCACCCTCGTGATCATCCGCATGAGTCTGACCTCTAGCCTGAAGCGCCTGAATCTGTCCCAATGCTGCTGATAACTGTCCCTGCAATGATGAAACATGTGCAATCAATGTCGTCACCAGTGACTCTTGTGAGGCGATACGGAAGTCCAGCATCTGTGTATGAGTCCTATATGCTTGCAGTTCATAGTAAACTGCCAAACTCAACCCAACAGAATGTGCCCAAGCCTCTCGGGAAACCAGGGCCTCCTGATCTAATAGTCGTGCAGTCTCATAGTGAAACTGTCCATCCTCGACCAGTCCATCGACTCTCTGAAACAACTAAGTCTGTCTATCTTGAGTATCCTCTATCACAGCATAAACATCCGGTGTGTCCTGCTCCTGAACTGCAGCAACATTGGTCACTCTAGCATTGACCCCCTCGAGGGTCGTCGGTGCTACCTCCTCAACAGCCTCTATTAGGTCTACTCAAACATCTCTAATCCCATAGCCGACCTCCTCGGGTCTTTGACGTCTAGTTTCAGCATCCAGAGTGCCGATAAACCCATAGTCTATCCCATGACCTCTAGCAGGTCTAGGAGTAGTGTCGAACTTTCCCCTACCTCATACCTCGATGTGAGAGCAGTCAGACATAACCTCTTACAAGGTGGTAACTCAGCCTCGGGAGTGTCCTCCCTATGGTCGACTAGTGGTGGTATAAACAGTGAGGCTGGTGTGGTGGTAGTGGTGATGATGGTAATGGTAATGATGTGGGTACATGTGGTGGTAAATGTAGTGATGATGGTGGAGGTGGTAATGGTGGTGATGGATGTAGTGGATGATGAGTGGATGGTGATGAGGCTCTCAGTCTACCCATGGCAGCTCTGAAGCCTGGGGGTGCACACACATGGTTAGGGCTACCATATGGGTGAGGTACTATAGGAAGTGGTTATGATAGAAGTGTAGGTGCAGCTAAATACCTAGTAAGGCGTTCCTCAGCAGAGGGCGGTGTTTGTGAGATGAGTGGTGATGGTGGTGGTGGTGGTAAGGCAAGAAGTCTCTCGACCTCCTCCTCTGATGGAAAAGGCATAGGTGCCTCGAGTCGGATAGATATCCTAGCAGTGGTACGACATGCTGGTGGTGATGGTGGTGTAGCCGCAGACTCATCGGTCTCAAACGGATTTGTCTCCTCAAAATAGGGGACATGGTCAACCACGGGTGCAACAACAGAGTCGGCCGGAGCCAGATGCTCATCTTCCTCCTCCTTTGAAGCAACCTCCTCCTCCTCGTCATCATCAGAGGAGTCATCATCATCGCCGTCACCTCCATCAGCTGGATAGTCTACTGGACCATCCTCAGAGTCCTCCTCGGGATCCGAGTCAGCAACGTAGCCTGGAGATAAGGCTATAGGTGAATCAACAACAGCATAAGGTTGATCCTCAATGGGAACCTCCTAATCAGATGGGGCTAAGTACTCGGGGTACTCTGGTCCCGGCACGTAATCTGACGAGAGCGGTGCCTGCTCTGGCTCCTCAGGCCTAGGCACGTAGTCCGGTGATGCCGGTGGAGCCTCCGGTGAGTCAGGCTCCTAGAGTCTGAAGAATTCAACAGCCCAAGCTAGCGGGTCTCTATGCGATGATATAGACGTATATGTAACCTCAGATGATGCCGAATCCGATGACATGACTACTTTTATTGTATAACGACTTTTTCGCTCGTAAAGTAAACATTTGTAAAAATCTATGTGTGAAAATTGATTAATGTGATCGTAATCTATAACGTCGAGTAATATTTTTTGTTAATACGTTATATATGAATTTGAAATGCAATTATTGTAACGAAAATACTTAAGTTTTAATATGACTTTTTTAAAATGCAAACGCATTTAATTTTACTAGAAATACATTTTATGTTCTAGACTATGTAATTTTTTTATAACGGTTAAATCTTATCCGACATCTGGGCAAATGAAATTTTATGTTGGTACGAATATACGTTTTTTAGATGTATGCAAGATAATTTAGATAACAATGAAGCGATAATTTAAAATTTTGTGAAGAAAATTAATTGTTTGAGTGTGTATGCCTTATATAGCCATTTTTATTGTAACACCCCCAAATTGGGTCCCAGCGGAATAATGTGTCTGGGAGCGTTACTTCATAGATCAATAACACAAGATATGAGAACGACTTCTAAAAGAATCGTTTGAAATACGATACATTGGATTTATTAAAATTGTTTAATACAAAGCACAATGGCTTAAATTGTTCGACATTGAAATAACAAGATTTTAGATCATAACAAATATCCCAAGATGTAATGACTCCAAATCTTTTATGCATGACTCCCCAAAAGAGTATCCCCAATGTATCCTTAGCACCTCGTGCCTCATTGACCTGAGAAAACATGCTTTAAAATGTCAACATAAAGTTGGTGAATTCATAGGTTTATGTAAAATGTAATGTAGGACCGCAAGATTTTCCCCGTGATAATGCAACAGATGCAAACATCACAAAATGTAATTACGTTTCCCTAAGCTCATGACACTGAAGCTCGACATGTATGAATTGCAATATAAATTGCCAACATTGCCCGTGATGATGTTCTAACCCGCAATATCCTAAATCCGACATGGTATACGTCCGTTGTCCGGTAAACCGGCACAGTGAGCGCTACTCACCCGAACGGGGATGTCAATCCCAAATAGATCTATTTATAACATTCGCGCTCACACAAAGTAATTGACAGTTCATGATAATGGGCTCAGAGGGTTATCGCTACTTAGGCAAACACGTAATCATGTAAAAATGTACACTTGCGTCCAATCGTAAAACAATGCATGTTTCTCACCCCAAAAGTTGTAAATCATTGATATAGTAAAACATGGGGCTATGAACTCACCTCGGTAAAGGAAGTGAATGAAATAAATCAAGTGAATGAATCGACAAACGAAATCTGAGTGCAACCTAATTAAATATAGGTCGTATAAGTACCATGTACTTTGAATAACTAATACCACATATAATTCTATATAGTTACATCACCACCTAAAAGTGTTTGTTTAATTTATAAAATTAAACACTTTAATTTGTACCTGTAAAATAAGTATTCATGTATTCGTGTTCGTAAAAATGGTATACTTGTCCAACAATTCGTTATTTGCCAAAAATACTTGATGTCTTATTTATATAACCCCATTATATAAATGCTTTAATTATTTGAGAAAATAATATTTAAAAAACGTTATAAATATCACTTTAGTAAAAACGTCATTTCTATCTCGTTTTAAATATGTTATTTATATCTGTGGCTTCGTCCTTGAATGTTCTAGGCAAATATCATATTTGCAATATTATAATCACTGATGAACAATAACTTTAATAATATTTTATAAATTATATAAAACTACTTTTATATAATTAATCGTTATAATCTTAAAAACGTCGTAACATATTCGTTTTAATCCTGTTTTCATCGTACTTTACATGTATGGATTCGTATTAGAAAACTCTAATCAAATATTACATTTATTATATTCATATTTACTGTTATGAACAGTAACAGTAAGTGTAGATTTATAAAAATACTTTTTATAAATTTTAATTGTTGAAATCGTATATTTATTGTATCTTATTCGTTTTAATTCGGTTTCTAGTGATTCTTATGTCCATGGCTTCATAATTAAATTTTCTATCATCTAACATGGTCCATGTCCACTGTATGTTTCTGTAAAAAAATTAGTTTTTATAAAATTACTTTTATAAAGTCACTTTTGTTTATTTTATTACATAAACATGAAAAAGTCATAACTAGTTCATTATCCATTGGTTTTTCAAGTTTCTTACCTTTTTAGAATCCTTACAATATCTACTTTTATAGAAAAATATAAAAGAAATATCTCAGATTCGAAATCATATAGTTTTTATAAACTTAGTTTTATAAAAACACTTTTATACGCATAATCTCGTAAAAATCATAACTCCTTCGTTATTTATCGGATTTTCAAGTTTCTTATATGCTTACGATCCTTGTGAAATGTACTATGTTTATAAAATATAAAATAAAATGTCAATTAGTTCGAATGAACAGTAGCATATAAAAGGTTAATTAACTTATTTTATACACTTTTAAACTTTATAAAATTATCACAAGTCTTCTAATTTATAAATTAACATCCATGGTATATAATTTAAGTCCTCTACATCGTGTCCATCATAATAGGTCCATATTGTCCAAGAAAATTGTCCAACATATTTATTTACTTATCTAAACTTTATAATTAAATAAATAATCAATACTTGACAAATTATTATATAATTTATCCATGGCTTGTAAATCCTTGTTTTAAATATATTAACATATTTAAAACATCATCTTAACCATACATAAAATAAATTCGTGTATGTATACATATGATTTCATCTTATAAACTTTAATAAGAAAACCTAGGTGATGATTTAACTATACACAATTATATAATACATGAAATGAATGTATTGAAAAGATTAGGGTTTTAGGTAACCTTAGATGAGTGTAGGATGAGTGATGAACAAGATCAAACCCAACCAAGAAAACCCTAATTAGCAAATTAGGTTTAGAAAACCCTAGTTTTCTTGAAAACCCTAATTTGAAACCTTCCTTGTATAAACCCTTGTAAAACCCAAACCAAGCTTCCAAGACACCTTATATATGATTAGTAATGACCCTTGTATGCTTGTAACCCTTGAGAAATGAAAACTATAAAAGTTCTTGTGGTGAAAAACCCAAGCCGTGGGTTAGTATGTATATGGAGAGAGTTTATGTGTTTTTGAGTTCTTGAAATGTTAAGTGTGTGTAAGTGTTGCTTTATGGTTTCTATTTATAGGCCAACATGAGTGTAAATACCACTTAACAAGCTTAGAACATGGTTTTGGTGTTGAGTGTTTATGTGACCGGTTAGGGGAGGGTTTAGGGTAAGGTTTTTATGTTAAATTATTACTAGGTATGTAAGAATAAGTATGGTGAAGTTTAGGCATGTATGGTTACTTGTAAGAATGATTTGATACAAGCTAAGAATGCCATCCTTGTCTCCTTGTTTCTAGCCGAATTCTGTTCATGTTGTAGCCGTGGGTTTTGACATAAAGAGGGGGACAAAAGACATTTTTAAGGTATTAAGTACAATGCTAGGGTTAGGGACAAGTTTAGGTTTAGCCTTGCTTTGTGTAAGATAGAATGACAACACTTTCATGCTTGTCTTATGGTCCCTTGATGTTCTTATTATCTTGACATGAGCTTGTGCACAAAGAAATGGCAAAAGTGGTTCTTTGATCCATTGGTTAATAACTAGTATTGTCTATTCAAGTTAGTGGAGGTTTAGATGATTTAATTTCAAGTGTATGTGTGTTATATGTGTAGAATTTGGCTAGGGGCTGAATTAAACAAATGTTTAGAATTTTTGGGTATTATGGGTAATTAGTGGGTAATTGTTGAAGTTGTATGTGGGATTATGTTTTTCATGCATGCAAAAGTGTAGTTTTATTGCGTTACGTAAACATTTTACGTAACCAATAAAAATAAAAAGCGTAAAGTTATAAATTATCATTCTAATAACTTTATAACATTTAATTGACATAAACATTTAATTGTTTGATGCCCGTTTACGTTGAATGCTCATTTTTAGTTTACGCGATTTAGCTTAACGGTAAAATTAAAAGTAAACGCACAAAAGCCTAAAAATAAATAATTGAATAATTAAAGTCGTAAATGACCTGAAAATGTGAAATGTTACATTTATAATAGAAAGCTTGTCAAAAATATTACACAAATATGTTCATGAAAGGAAATTATAAAATGACAAATCAACTTGAGGAAACTAGAAGGGGGTTAAATAGTTTACCGTTTTAAAATTTATCTTTCAAAATATTAGATTCAATTCTAAGTGAAATCAATCGATCACAACAACTAAGCAATAGCTAAACTAAGAACACTATAAATTTAAGTAATGATAAATGAGTGAGAGATGAAAAGATCAAACCAAGACAAGAGGATTTATAGTGGTTCAGCTATGAAATTCCTCTTCACCCTACTCCACTCCCTAAGTATCCAAAATAGGAGTTCAATGCACTATATCAACAAGCTCCCTTCAAGCAGACAAAATCGTACAACGTCGCTTATACCAATTACCAACACTAAGTTAGATGTCGAGTTCTTCTTGGGATAGAACTAAACCTTCTACACAAGTACATGTACTACCTTACACACTCTTGTATATTTCAAGGCCAAAATACTGACCTAAACACATCTTAAGTTTTGATTTAGCTTGAATCACATGATATTGAGCAATGTGGAATAGAGAGAATTAAAAGATGAAGGCAAGTCTTTCACAATTTCCAAATTTTATAACAAAAGAGAAAAGGGAGGGAAAGATGAGTTTGTTACAAG
>BQNB010209560.1:0-10329 GCA_026074375.1 Tanacetum coccineum
AAGGTTGGGATGTGCCGAGACGAAAGTCGCTACATGGGATGATCTCGCCTTCAAACTCATTATTCTAAGGTGGAACGTGAAGCATAGTATGTTGCAAAAAGTTGATCCATGGTTGAAATTCATAATAGCACACTCACTTAAGATATAATAAATGTCGGGAGTAAAAAGTTCACAAGTTGCAAATATGAGTAGTGTTAGCATCTTTACTAATATTTAGCTGTGATTTTGTTTTAAGCTTGGTTTGGAAAAGTGAAAAGTCGGGGACGATTAATTTATCCTTTTTGGGGCATTCTCGGAATCGAAATGCATCTTGTTCTCTGATCCCTAACAGTTATGGAAATAACGAAAGTCAAAATAATATTATTAATATATATAATAAAAATAATAAATAAAAAAAAGAAAAAGTTTTAGAAAAATAGGAAATTGGGGTGTTTTATAACTTGTGATTTCTTAACTCTCTCCACAAAAATCTTTGCTACTTTTCAAAGGTTTAGTTTGGGGAAGTTTTGAGGTATTTGGTTATAAGGCATATAACATTGCGTGAGGACACGCAATCGCTTAGTTTGGGGAATTTTGATATGTGTGAAAACACATATCCGTTTTATATCAAAATAGACCATAAAAAGACAAAATTGTACTTTAAATGCTTGAATATTGCTTGTTTTGTCTTTGTGATTGTGTAGGTACGGATAAAGCAAAAAATCAAAAGAAAACAGTCAAAACCGGACAAACACGGACACAGGAATGGAAGAGCACGCAAAGAGCCAGGAAAAAGCTATCAAAAGTCAAAAGTGGTCAACTCAAGTCAACCTTTGGTCAACCTAAGTCAAACCACAAAAAGACAAAAACTCTAAATATTCCCAAACCAATCCCTCATAGTTCACAAAAATTCATAAAAAGCCCTTAAAGCCCTAACGGTGTTAACTTCTATTAATAGAAGTTAACACTCGTTAACTTTTTATATAACAAATCCAACACCCAAAGCCCGAGCCCAATTCCTTGTACCCGGCTCAAAGTCAACAAAATAATCAAACGCACCCTTATAATAAAAATAAGCAGGAAAAATAGTTATTTTTTACTATTCACTTTCTTCTTCGCGTTTAACCTTTGTGAAAACAAGGGGCAAATCACAATTGACCATGTGGCAAGCTATTTCAAGGGTCCAAGTACACATTGGCAGAGTAAAACATCACCAAGCACTCTTATTGGTAGAGACCCAAGAAAGAATGACACGGTGGACATAAAAGAAGCACAAGGAAATAGAGCTTATACACTTGAGGTACACACAAAAGAAGCACAAAGGCTTCTGACATACGGATGCCACGCTGGCAATCCGTGTGCCCTTTAATCTAATCCAACGGCCCAGATTTAGCTTCCAATGATTGTTAATGATTGAAGGACATGATTGATTGGGAGCATGTAACTGATTTTGGACCTAGAAGCTTCAGAAGAAGGCTATAAATAGCCTCACATTCACACACATGAAAGGCGTCTTGAGTAGCTTTTAGATTTTTAGTAGTGTAATTTTAGCTTTAGCTTATTTACTGTTTTAAATCAGCTTATTTTAATCAACTCATGTAATTTTCTTTTCAATATAATGTATTCTCTTTCATATTAATGAAATTCAGTTTTAAAAGTTTAATTTGTGTTCTAAATTTCAACTATTTTTATAAGCTGTTTTTCACTTATAAGCTCTTATCTCTTTCAAATATTGATGCTACTGTTTCATAAGCTCACTACAAGCTCTTATAAGCTCTTACAAGTCTCTAAGCTTGTAATTGAGCTCTATTAAGCTTTAATCTACTCAAACTTTAGACTTAAGGAAGATGAGCTAGCAATGGATGAGCTCATATGGACTTTTACTAGCTTATCATTGATAAGCTAGAGCTTGTAGACAGCTTTTGAGCTTAAATGCCTTTGTTTAGCTAAGGCAGAGGTAAACTCTCTTTAAATTTCAAGTTTCTTAGTTTAAATCTTGCATTTACTTATTTTCAGCTTATAACTAGTTTAATAGTGCTTAATACTGTCTCTTTGTGCTTATTGATTATGTTTTACCATCTGTTTTCAGTTTTTGAAGTATAGATTCTAGTTTTACTTAATTTGACTTTACAAATCATAAAAAACCAAAAACAAGTAGCATAAATCGTAGCTTATAGATTCTGGCTTATTTAGTTGTTAGTTTAGGCTTATTAGACTTGTTATAAGCTAGTTGCTATCTGGTATCTGAGTTTGGTTTATTAGATTTCAAAACTACAAGTTTAAATGGATTTTGAAATAGTTAAAGGGGTGTTTGGGTCAACAGCACTAACCAGAGGTTAGTGCTGTTTGAGGCCATTTGGTCCTTAGTTTTTGGTTAAAAATCTTTCATCTAAGTTTGTTAATGTCAGTTTTATAAGATAGGTTAAGGTAGTTTAGTTTTCATAAGCTGGTTTAATAATTAATCAAGTCTGTTAAGTGTAAGTTTTACATATTAAGCTCAAATCATTTCAATTAATTGCATTTTGAGTTATTAAGTTTTAGTTTTAAGTTTTTTTTTCTTTGCATGTTAGGGTAGTGTCAAAAGTACTGCATCAGTAGATTTTGAATTGTGGTCATATACTTGTCAAATGCATCAGCAGAATTAGATAAGTTACATTTTTAGGCTTAAGTTTTAGTAGGTTAAAATAGAATTCAGCTTTTGATTTTTAGATTATAGATAGCTTATAGGTTATATGTCATTAGTTTAGATTTAGTTTTTTAAATATAGCTTAAATTGTTATCTGTTTTAGCTTTCAAAATCAGCTGTTTAGCTTTTCTTTTAAAAAAAAAATTCAAAGACAGTATAAACTGTTTAAACTATCCATTTTCACAAGCCTTTTTCATTAAGCTCTTGAGTTTCAAAATAGTTTTCAAAAGTAGATTTAGATAGTTTGATAGGTGTAGATTAATAGTGTATAAGCTAATAGTCCATAAAGATCTATTAGCTTATTAAAAGTTAAGCTCAAAGCTAGCAGTACTAACTGTTAAGTTAGTTCTGCTGAGCTTATTTAAGCATTATCCCTTATTAATTTTGCTTTCTTCTTTCTAAATTTAGCTTATTAGGATAATGTTAGTTTTAAGATTAGCTTATCACTCATTGCTTTCAGCTTATTGTTAAATTAGTCAGCTTAAAGTAGCTTTGAGTTTTAAAAATATTGAAAAAAGCCAAAAATATGCAAGTAGTGTAATCTGTTAAGTTTTCAGCTAATTTCTAGCTTATTTAGGGCTTTTCAATAAAAGTTGCTTTTATTAAAAATGCTTATTTTTAGCTTGTTAACAACTTTGCTTTTATAAGTTTTTGAAAAAAAAAAAAAGGGAAAGTGGAAGTCGGGGGTGAGCAAGACTCGAACCCCCGACCTCAACACTCTCAACCTTTATAACACACACACTACCACTGCGCCCTTGGGTCTTTTTCGTTATACACTTGCAACATTTATTCTTTATACACTTTTAGTCCTTATAAGCTTAATAAGTTGTTTCAGCTTATTTTGTGGCTTATTTGATAAGTTGTGTTCATATGCTTATTTTTCCTAGGTTTCAATTAGTATAAGCTATTTTCTGTAATTTTTCTAGAATTTTTATAGTTCGTTTAGTATTTTTAAACATTTATTTTCATTAAAAACTTTAAAAAATCATAAAAAATAGAAAAATAATCAAAAAAATATAAATCTTTTTTAGAAAATTTTCTTTTATCATAGAGTTCATAGGAAAATTAGTTTTGTTTTTGTAGGGTCTAATTTGCAAAATTTTGTTTTTTAAAGAACGGGATTCGTTCCCGATCTTGTTTTTTGTGATTTAACGCTCATTTCAATGCCGTTTTTGTTCTAGTTTTCTTTAAACTTACTTTTTAGTCAAATAGAGTCCATTTAAAAAGAAAAAATTAAGTTAGGTTTAATTTTAGAAATTTAGGGTTTTTAATCTCCGTTTAGGGATCTCGTTTTGCGTTTTTAGTTAAATTTTGGTTTCCCGTTATTTGTCTTCATGCTTGATTGTTAGAATTTGTTAATTTTAATTTTTAAAAGTAGATAATCAAATCAATCTTTGTCTTCAATTCAAATCATTGTCTGAACATCAAACGTGGTTTCAATTTCACAAGTCGTTGGGGGATAACGACCCGGGAATCATACTTCCCGGTTTATATACGTATTATATTATATATATTTGTGAAGATTTTCCTTTTCACCTTTGTCCTCAAGGGTAAATTGGTAATTTTCCATCATATATTATATTTTATAATTTCGTATATATAGATTCTGACGAATCAATTTTTGGCGCCGCTGCCGGGGATTTGTGATTAAGATTCTCTCGTCTGAAGTTTGTTGATCGTGATTTGAAGACCCTTTCGTTTTTGAAAGTTTTGTTTTGTTAAAAAAAACACCAATGGCTACGAAACCTAAATTAGATGCAGACTTAAGTGGTACACTCGTAGACCAAACTGACTACCGTAGTAAAATTGGGTCACTCATGTACCTGACATCTAGTCGACCAGACATAGTGTAAGCATTATGTTATTGTGCAAGATATCAAGCAAGACCGACTGAAAAACACCTCAAAGAGGTTAAAAGGATCTTTCGATACTTAAGGGGTACCATTAACATGGGACTCTGGTATCCAAAGGATTCTGGCTTTGAACTAACAGCTTTTTTAGATGTCGACCATGCCGGATGCATTGATACTCGCAAAAGCACTTCTGGAGGAATACAGTTCCTAGGTGATAAGTTAGTCAGCTGGATGTCAAAGAAGCAGGATTGTACTGCAATGTCATCAGCAGAGGCTGAGTACGTGGCGTTATCTGCAAGTTGTGCTCAAGTAATGTGGATGAGGACACAGCTTAAGGATTATGGCTTCAACTACAACAAAATACCATTGTATTGCGACTCTCAGTCAGCCATAGCAATCTCATGCAACCCCGTGCAGCACTCACGTACAAAGCACATCCATACTCGATATCACTTCATCAAGGAACAGGTTGAAAACGGTATAATTGAATTGTACTTTGTCAGAACTGAATACCAATTAGCTGATATGTTTACTAAAGCCTTACCCGAAGATAGGTTTCAGTATCTTGTCAGACGAATTGGTATGAGATGTTTGACTCCAGCAGAACTGGAGGTTCTGACAAATGAATCTGCTTGATATTTCATCAAACATCAACATGTACATATTTTTGAAAAAAGAAAAATACAAAAATATAAAATTTCAAAAAGAAAATACAAAATCAAAAAATCAGAAAATGTTTCACAAAAAGAATCTTCTCGACATGTCTCTTGGAATCGATAACATTTACGTACCTAGAAATGTTGATTAACATCGACACGGGCGTGTAAATGAAGTTCGAACAGGAGTTTCAAATGCTTTCAAAACATGTCATTTCTATAAGCTTCTCACAAGCTCATATAAGCTCATCTAAGTCTCTAAGCTTAGATTTGAGCTAAATCAATCATCTAATCTAATTAAACCTTAAAATCAAATAAGTACCTTTACTAAATGTACTTTGGACAATTGGAAGGGAAGCTAACAATGGAAGAGCTTCCAAAGACTTTTACTAGCTTATCATTGATAAGCTAGAGCTGTTAATAAGCTCTTTGAGTACATTGATCCCTTGTTTAGCTAAGGATAATTATAAGTCCTCTTTTATTTTTCTTTTTTTTCAATGCTTAGTTTAGTTTTGCTTATTTGCTTATCTAGTGGCTTAATTGTGCTTATCTCAATCTATTTGTGCTTATTGATCATCTGTTTTTAGTTAATATAGCTTAGATCTTAGTTTTGTTTAAATTGTCATAAAATCATATAAAAGACCAAAAATATTAGCTTAATTAGTATTGCTTATTTTATGCTTAGGATTGCTTATTAGTCTTGTTATAAGTTGTTCATTGTCTGGTTATTAAGTCTTGAGCTCTTAATTGAAATTTCATTTGCTTAATTAAATGTCATGTATGTTAAAGTAGTGTTTGGATTAGCTGAGTTTGACTTCAAAAAGTCAAAGGAAATTGATGATGACTTTTGAATTAGTTGAGTAATCATATAAAATCATTTTGTGAAGTGAAATCATAGATTAATTTTCAACTTTGAAAAAGTTTTAGTGACAACTATTGGATTTTGCACCTGGAGGGTTATTACTTATAGCTAGCTGTTAGTTTTTGATCCAAGCTTGTCTAAGCTTGGATTTGGTGGCTAAGTGATAAGAACACTCATTTAGAGTGTGTAGGCAGGCTTGACCTATTTGGTCCACCTGCATTTGGTTTTGCCCCCCCCTAATTTACCAAAGTTGATCAGATAGGTCATATTGCAGTTCCAAACTGCAGTTCTTTTTAATCACATTCAAGGTAGACTTTGAGCAGCTTTATCCTTAAATTCAAATTGGCTTTTAGTTTACATACTAGTAATTTAGTTTAAACTAGCTTTTAAATTTCTAGCTTAATATCTAGGGTCAATTAGCTTTTAAATTTCATAAAAATTCTTAAAAAACCAAAAACAGTAGTAAGTCATTTTTAGTTTCTGGAATTTAGATTTTTTGCCTTTTTTGTTTAGTTTTTATGAATTAAATTTATATCTTATTTGTTGGATGTTAAGTTTTCATAAGCTCAGCTTCTTAGTAGCTTTTGGCTTTCGATGCGTATTTAGGTTTTTGTGACTTAGAAGGAATTTCAGAGTTTGTGCCTTTAATCTTTAATTTCAATTAGGCTCTTTAGTGTTTGCGGTAAAAAAT
Source organism: Tanacetum coccineum (assembly GCA_026074375.1). Taxonomy (NCBI): domain Eukaryota; kingdom Viridiplantae; phylum Streptophyta; class Magnoliopsida; order Asterales; family Asteraceae; genus Tanacetum; species Tanacetum coccineum. The sequence goes on from BQNB010209560.1 coordinate 6,728, forward strand.
ACGCCTTGTCATTTTTAGCTTCTAGATATTACAAGCTTTCTAGAATAGTTTTTGGTTTTGAAAATAAGCTTAATTTGAGCTGTGTGCAAGCAAAATAGTGAGACCTAGCTTTTTAGTTTTAAAAAGCCCACTTCCTGTAACAGCCTATTTCACAAGTTTTTTTTAATAAGCTCTTTTCGCTTTTAACTCTTTTAAAAAGCATTTTCTTATAGCATTTGAGCTATTCTTTCAGAAAAGTCAAGTTGCAGTTCATTTTGGTGGTATTTGCTAGCTTAATTTTAATCAAAGGTGTCTTTAAAGGACTGTTTGGTAATTGATTTTAAGACCTTGGCTATATTTAGTTTTTCTAGCTTATTTATTTGCTTTTTTTAGTTTTATTTAGTCATTAGTTTAGGTTTAGCTTATTAAGCTTATTTAGTCTTAATTTTAGTTTATTAGGTTTCTAGCTTATTGTAGTTTATAGAAAAAGCTCAAAAAAATTTTGCCTATGTAGTATCTGTTAAGTTTTCAGTTATTTTTTAGCTATTTAGGCCTTTTCTTAAAAAGTTGCTTTAATTAAAATGCTTATGTTTTAGGTGCTTAACAATGTGATTTTATAAGTTTTTGAAATAAATATGGGGAAAGTGGAGTCGGGGGTGAGCAAGACTCGAAACCCGACCTCAACACTCTCAACCTTTATAACACAGACACTACCACTGCGCCCTTGGGTCTTTTTTTCGTTATACACATGACTATTATCTTTCTATACCGTTTTCCTTAGAGCCTATTAAGCTGTTTAAGATTATTCGTGGCTTATTTGGATAAGCTGTGTTTAAAGCTTTTTTTCACTAGGTTTTCAATTAGGTATAAAAAAAAAAAACTATTTTTTTTTAATTTTTCTAGATTTTTATAAATTCGTGTTGTATTTTTTTAAAACATTTATTTTCATTAAAAACTTTAAAAAATCATAAAAATAGAAAAATAATCAAAAAAATATAAATCTTTTTTAGAAAATTTTCTTTTGTCATAAAGTTCATAGGAAAATCAATTTTGCTTTCATAGGGTCTAATTTACAAAATTTCGATTTTTAAAGAACGGGATTTGTCCCCGTTCTCGTTTTTCGTGTTTTAACGCTCATTTCAACTCAGTTTTTGTTCTAGTTTTCTTTAAACTTACTTATTAGTCAAATAGAGTCCATTTAAAAAGAAAATTTTAAGTTAGGTTTACTTTTAGAAATTTAGGGTTTTTGACCTCCGTTTAGGGGTCCCGTTTTGCGTTTTTTGTTAAATTTTGATTTTCCGTTATTTGTCTTATGCTTAATTGGTTTGTGTTTTAATTTTAATTTTCTAAAGTAGGAAATTCAATCATCCTTTTGTTTCCAATTCAAATCATGTTCGAGCATCATAAAGTGGTTTCAATTTCCAAGTCGTTGGGGGATATCGACCCGGGGAAATATGACTTACGTAGTATATACGTATTTATATATTTTGTGATAATTGATTTTCTTTCACCTTTTGTCCTCTAGGGTTATTCTGGTAATTTTCCATCATATTATTTATTTGTATAATTATCGTATTTATAGGTTTCACATGACGTTTCAATTTGTGAGTTTGATATGTGTGAAAAACACATATTCGTTTTTAATATATAATAGATACCCAATATTTGGACATTTTGGTGCTTATATTGATGGGTAGTGTGCGGGGGTGGGAGGGTGGGTGGGGGGGTGGTGGGTGATATAGCATTTTATCTGTTGTATTCGTTTTTATTTTATTTTTTTGTTGTTGTGTTTGTTTTTATCTCGTTTTGTGTGGTGTTTGTTTCTCATGTGTATTTTATTCATATATTTTCTAATTTTTTTTTTTTTTCTTTTTTTTTTTTGTGTGTTCTGTCTTGTGTTTGTTTTTTTCTTTTTTTTTTATGTTATCGTTATTATGAAACGGGATTAAAAGGCAAAAGGGTCGGAGCCTAGCCCAAAAACAAAGTCTAAAAAACATGAGAAATACACAAAAACGTAAATAACTCATAAAATAGTATGTTTTGGGGCTCGAAAGTTGCATAAACCGTTGTTGACAGCTTACCACATCGTTCTCCTTGTTGCAAGCTTCGATTTGCTTGTTCCTGGGCCTGAAACGGGGCCTCGTAGCCTAAGTTATGCTTGTTTTAATAGATTGTTACATTTATACAAGTATTGTAAAGGTATAAAACGCCCATGGATGACTAAATCTTATAAAAATGGTTGGTATTATGTCCCTACAATAACAATAACACTACATTTGGGTATACTAAAGGCTAAACCGTAAAACATAAACACCAAATGCTATAGAAATTTAAAAATCAAAAACGCCTACCTAAATTTATAGCATAAAACGCAAAATAATTTCAATAAAATTTGGAATGCATTTTACTAGCATTGAAATTCTACCATATTTTTGTAAGACTATGATTCTATAAGTACTTAATAACAACTTAGATGAGGTTTTCATGTTTAAGGGTTGTGTATCACGTATTGTTTTATATGTAATAGGTTATTACATCTATACATGTATTTTTTGGTAAACCTGGGTTTCCAACTCGATATTGCGAGCCGGCTAATCCCAGGGAAACTACCATTTTAGATAGCCCAGAGACAGCGCAAGTAAACCTCCGTGGCCAATGGGGGATTAATTTTCACCCCAGGGTTCAAACCCAAGACCTCTAGGCACTTTCGTCCTAGGAGGCTAAGCCCTTGCCGCTATAATACGCTCATAGATAACTAAATCTTTAAAAAATGATTGGTGTTATGCATCTACAATGGTTATATCACTACCTTTGGGTAGATTAAAGGCTAATTCTTAAAACATAAACACCAAATGCTGTCGAAATTACAAAATTGAACTTGTTGATACACACGAATTGCTTGTTTTGTCTTTGTGATTGTGTAGGTACGGATAAAGCAAAAAATCAAAAGAAAATGGTCAAAACCTGACAAACACGGACACAGGAACGAAAGAGCACGCAAAGAGCTGAGAAAAAGCTATCAAGAGTCAAAGGTGGTCAACTCAAGTCAACCTTTGGTCAACCTAAGTCAAACCACAAAAAGACAAAAACTCCAAATATTCCCAAACCAATCCCTCATAGTTCATAAAAAACCCTTAAAGCCCTAACGGTGTTAACTTCTATTAATAGAAGTTAACACTCGTTAATTTTTTATATAAACAAACCCGGGCCCAAATTCCATGGCCCATTCCTTTTATAAAACCCAAGTTATTACCCGGGGAAAAATCAAACACCCTTTTATAAAATAAAAGGTGCGGGAATTCCTATTGTTACTATTCACCATCTCTTTCGTTTTACTCTCTCCTCAAATCAAAGGGCAAATTATAATTGAAGGTTAAGATGGGTAATTCATGTGTTAAAAAATAAGCTGGCAGAGAAAAATGTCACACAAGCTTCTCGATGGTTGAAACCCACAAAGAATGACACGCATACTTGCATGAAAGCACAAGAGGAAGGGATATTTGCACTAATTGTACTCACAAAGGAAGCACACAACCTGTCACATCACGGATTGCCACGCTGGCAATCCGTGTGCCCTTCAATCTAATCCAACGACCAAGATTAATCATCAAATGATTGAAGGA
>BQNB010209569.1:0-10328 GCA_026074375.1 Tanacetum coccineum
ATATCACACTTTTTACCAACATTCACATTTAGCTAATTTTATGAACATAATAGATACATTTTCATCTAATGCACACTTTAACGAACCGTAAAATAATAAAGCAATTTTAAATTAGGAAATCAATACCTTTAGAATTTTAGCAATCACATGTAAACTTTGCCTAAATTCCTATGAAATATAATGCACATTTAGCCCTTAGTTACATTGCCTAAATTCCTACAAAATATAATGCACATTTATCCCTTAATTAATGCACAAACACATGTAAAACAAGATCACGCTGATTTAATGCCCTTAAAGCGAAATCAGCATGATCTCAGTTTAATCGGTTTTAAAATACGAGCTGATTTTGATGCATTTAATCGCTTTGCCTAAAACGTGCATTACTTTCTGTAAGAGTTTAGGCAAAGTTATTAAATGCATCAAAATCAGCTTGTAAACTGATATCAAGCTGATTTTATGCATCTAATAGCTTTGCCTAAACTATTACAAAAACTTATGCGTGTTTAGGCAAAGCGATTAAATGCATCAAAATCAACTTGTAAACTGATATCAAGCTGATTTTATGCATCTAATAGCTTTGCCTAAACTATTACAACAACTAATGCGCGTTTGGGCAAAGCTATTAAATGCATCAAATCAGGTTTATACCGATATCAAGTTGATCTTATGTATTTATAACTTTGCTTAAACTCTTATGAAAACTAATGCGCTTTTAGGCAAAGCTATTAAATGCATCAAACACGTGTAGTCTCAAACAAATGAAGATTAAACAAACATATAACATTCAAACCAGTATTATATGAAATCAATGCACATATAGACATCAATTAATGCACAAAAACATGATCAATCAAATCTGATACACACATTAGTATAAATTCTGTTATTAACAAATCAATCTTAAGTTAAATAACATCATACCTCTAGATTTAGCCGTTTTTGAGGGACGATCGTGTAGCTTTTTCGTTCGCTTATTCATTTGTTGTTCTTCATCATCTGACATGGAGATAGTAATTGATACTCTCTTTCCTCTTCTTTTTTTGATGCAATTTTTTTCAAAAATAATGCATAAAATTTGGGCATTTTCATCAGGAAAATAATAATAAGAACAAAATTAGGTTTAGTTTACTTACAAGTTCTTTTAAACGCTATTTTGATCAACTAAATGATCGATTGAAGCTTTCTTTGCTTTAAATCATGGTTTTACTCTACTTTTTTGAATGATCGATTGAAGGATCTAATAAGAGGAGAAGATTGTAGTGTTTTTGGAATGATCGAAGAGATGTTTTGAATTATTTTGATAAGAATTTACATGGTTTTTGAATGATTTTTCGGTTTCAGATTTGTCAAGAGATAGAGAGAGAGAGCGTGTTGGTTTGTAAAGAAATAGTACCGTAGAATGGTCATGCCGATGTTGTTAAAGATATTTTCTATTTTAATGAAAATACTATTTTTTTTCATTTTTCATTAATTATCATTAATAAAGTTTATCACATACAATTAATTTTAATTTATTATACATCGATGAAACATTGTTTCTTCTATTTTTATGCACACGATTAAATATATAGTGACTCATAATTTTTTTTGACACATTTGTAGTGACGCGTTGAAATTCATGATACATATACAATGACACACCAATTTTTCGACACATTTGTAATGGTGACACATCAATTTTTTGACACATTTGTAATGGTAACACACCAATTTTTTTGACACATTTGTATTTTTTTTTTTGACAAACCAATTTGTAATTTTTTGACACATTTGTAATGTTGAATACTTAATCTTATGAGAAACTAATTTTTTGACACACTAATTTTTTAACACACCAATTTGTAATTTTTTAACACATTTTTCGACATATTTGTAACGGTTAGAATGTTGTGGCTCAAATGTAAAGTAAATCTACCTACCTATTATATAAAAAAAAAAAAAAACCCAAAATAACTATAGATGCTTAGAAAGAAGCCACGTAGTCTGAAACAGTTGCTCACTGTTTTCCCATTTTACTTTTATCACCTCTTTGGCTCTTCCCTCAACATTCAACACACACTTTCCTATTTGCTCAACCTTTTTCTTTCTTTACATCTACGGTGCCGATGAAAGAGAGAATTTATATGTGATAATTCATTCTCCATATATACCAAGACGAGTATTTGTTTCTACATTCATGTAGTTTTTTCTTCTTTTTTAGCTTAAATTTTCTCTTTTTAATTACTCTATATTTACCTAATGTTGTAAATGTGTTAATGATGATATTATTTTTCTTTCCTTTTAGGTAATGTTGGAAGTGTGTGGAAGTACTGTTGATGATGGCGTTCGTGTGGTAACAACGATTTGGTTAAGTGACTTCAACACTTATTTTACGGACTAGCGGTGGAAGGAACTAAAGACGTCTCAAATGGTTAGTTTTGCTTTCTGGATTAGTTTGTGTTGTAGTTTTTTGAATTTCTAGCCATTTCTTAATGTTATTCTTCAGAACGATGATGATGAGCGGTTTGTGGTTAGGGACACCAAGTATATATGTTGAAGGTGGGGGTGATGAAGTGGAAGATGACGATGGAGTATTTGCCAACTCTTCTACAAATATGAAAAAAATATTCACCCAAGGCAAAGCTTTAAAGAAGATCGGTAGTGTCAAGTGTGATGATCAAAGTATAAGGATAGCTGAATTTTTAATTTTTTTTTTTCAAATGTTCTACTTAACATTTTGTTACTGTATTGTCAACGTTTTCTACAAATGATATTCAGACTAAAGCATGGGAGAGTCTTATATATGTTGTTTGATGATGCTTTATTGGCTACTTAGTTAAAGAGATTATACATATAAAAATAAATTAATATGCAAATTACACATATTTATGTTTGTTTTAGACATTTATAAACTTTTACACATAACATTATACTATGAATCATACGAGTAATAATTTTTTGTTTGATGATGCCAACTGTCTTGGTAGAAAAAACTTTCAGATCCATACAAGACAAGCAATAGAGAACATTAATTATTGTTTGAAAATATTTGTAAATGGAAAAAGTATTGTTGCAAGTAGCCGTACTTGCTCAAAAAAAAAAAAAGTAGCCGAGGACACTTAAACCATGATATGCCATGACTACTTGAGTATGTTTGACTTGAATTTGGTGAGTTCCCATACCTATTTTAGTTGACTACACCTAACAAGTATTTTCCTCCCTCTCACAACTTTTCCAGCATATGTATCCTACCATTAACATCTATAAGTCATCCACTATGTATATCATAACTCTATACGACACCAAGATCTCATTTAGCTCAAATGTATCAATTATGAAAAGTTTTAACATATTGAAAATTTTCATGCCTATATAATTAATGGATGTCTCTTATGATTATATATAGACTTCCACTTCCTCATGTTTTAATAACCTTTTTTGCAAAAGCGGATGATTCAAGTAAAAATATCTTGGCGACTAATTGACTTTGATGTAACAAAGTAACAACTATAGTAAATGCTCTAACTAAGTAAAAGAATTTTTTCGTTCAAAAAAAGTAAAAGAATTTTGACCACATACATCAAGTAAAAACATATCATAAACATGATAGTAGTTGCAATATTAACCAATCTGACAAACTAACAATCATATTTCTTTCCTTTTACAAAAGAAATTAAACCGTTAAGAAAAATAAATGTATAAATCTTATATAAACCAATTAGAAGTTTTGTCAAAAAAATATATACAATAAATCTCCAGTTACACTTTACAATCTAAGTTTCATGTTTGTATCGTTGTTGAACATGTTGTCCCATCATTCTGCAATGCTCGCTTATTGTTTTAGTTTGTGGGAAAAATTATACGTAGTATTATTTATGGGAGATGATTTGCACACTCACAAATTTGATTGGGACACTCAAATTATATGTGTTATGCCTATTATACCTTTAACATTTGCACACTTTATTAAGTGGTGTAGGGGTATAATAGGCATAACACACATAAATGGAGTGTCCCATAAATGGAGTGTCCCATTATTTATAGCTAGAGATTTGTATTTCTTTTTTGTTTTAACCTTTTGTAACTAGATAAATGAACATAAATTTGTGTTATTGATTTCAATTTTGAAAAAAAAAATATTTGGCCGTTACCTTAAATTTACCTTAAATCAATAGTTTAACTTGAAGTTTTTATGTTAAGTCGCTCTTATACCATCACATTCTAGAACGAGTATGTTGGATTGGCGAGGCTATGTTGGAATGGCGAGGCTTCAACTTTGATGTACGCGGCCTAAATGTGGTATTCCTTTGGTTGTTTCTAACCGCATCATATTTTCAACCATTACGTACTAATCTATGTACCAAAAAGAATCTGACTATCATATTTTTGTAGTTTCAATTAGTTAAATCAAAGTTCAATATTTTCTACATATCTCTATGATATGATGTTTATAGTGTTTTTCTAACATTTGTATGGTTACGCATAGAGGTGAAAAAAAAAACCGGTTCTTGACCCGGTTTCTCAACCTAACCCGAAAACCAAACCGGTCAACCCCGGTTTTGACCTGAATCGGTTCCGGTTCTTGTCCAAACCGGTGGTTTAGAACCGGTTTAGGGTTTTTGTGAGTCGACCGGTTCGTCGACCGGTTTTTGGAACCGGCAAACCGAAACCGAACCGGTTAACCGGTTTGGATATTATTTTTTCAAAATTTGAATCTTGCTTTTATAACGTAGGGGGACCCGTGAAGCAGCGTTTTTCTAACTTTTTGGGTCCAGTGTTTGTTGTTTTTGCTCTTTTATTTGATTATAAATAAAAAGGTTGTGTTTCAATCTTAATCACAACTCAAAAATCACAATCCTAAGCAAAAAAATCTCTCCAAACCAAATCCGAATTTCTTTCAATTAGCAATGGCAAGTCAATCTACCTAAACTACCGCCGATGCTGGTTCATCAAGTGCACCGGTGGTTCTTCAAATCCTATCAAACAATCGAAACCCCCTGATTTGAAAAGACTTCAACATTTGCCTAATGTCCAACAACACGAAAAAAGCTCAATGTATTCATTGCTTGCATTTCTTTTCGAAAGATTCCAACTCGACGTTGAAGAATCATATCACCCATCCGCATTGTGAAGCACTAAAGAGGGTTGCGAAATCGGGGCAATCGTCTATGTCTCGAGATGTGAGTATTTTCATGTACAATCAGGATGTTCTTCGTGAACAATTCACGGGTTTGGTGATTCAACGAGGGTTACCATTCAACCACTTTGACGATGAGCAAACAACGAGGGTATTTCAGAAACATTTGCAACCAAAATACAATCATGTAAGTCGCACTACTCGCAAACGTGATGCAATGAAATTATGGGTTACTATTGAAAGTATAACTCAATTACTTAAAGTGTTTAACAATGCCACGAAAGTTTTATCGGGGGTTTACTACCCAACATCTCCATTGGTACTTCAACAGATTGTCTTCATGACTACCAAATTAACCGAATATAAATTTGAGGGGGGTATATTTGCAACTATGGTTAAACCAATGAAAGAAAACCTTAAGAAGTATTTTGAAAGAATGCCACCGACAATTACTTGTGCAGCCGCTTTAAACCATGTTTTAATGTACACGGTGTAGAGTTTTTTATCGAGTCAATAAGTACAGATTTGGAGTTTTTTGATAATAGTTATGCAACTAAGGCAAAAAAATGGTTCACCGACTCGTTCGAAGATTTGTATAATATTTATTATACAAAATATGGTAACCCAACAACAACTGAATCAAGTAGTGGGGGTGGGGGTTCTTCATCGAGGGCGAGTCACGGGAATCAAGTGACCACGTTGCTAAGGCAGATGAAAGAACATACAAACAAAAAGGCAATGAGTGATCCTTCATTGTCCTTCGAATATGAGCAATATGTTCATTCAGATTTTGTCACATGTCTTCAAACGACGGAGTTTGAAACTTTTGATGTCTTGGGTTTTTAGAAGGCAAAGGAAACAATGTTTCCCGTTTTATCTCGCATGGCCATGGATATATTAACTGTCCAAGCTACTTTGGTAGCTTCTGAATCAGCATTTTCAACAAGTGGGAGGGTGTTGTCAATCCGAAGAATAAGACTCACTCCGGTGTCCTTAGAGATGTATATGTGCTTAAAAGATCACTTGGACGCTCAAGAGTGTAAACAAGACAAATCCACTCTTAAAACCCCTGTAGACTTTGAAGAAGAGATCTTGGATGCTGAGGTGCAAGCAAATGGAGCCATTTCACTATTCGATGAAGAAATTGCACTTGATGCTGCTAGTAGCGAAGGTTCTATGTCCGGATCCGGTTCTGGAGGAGAAGAGGCTGAGGCTGAGGCTAATTATGGTTATGGTGTCTATCATGATGATTACTAATTATCGATTATGATGTTGTATTTTCAATTCCGATGTATTATGTTGTATTTTCCTTTCCAATGTATTTCGTTTCCGATGTATTAGGTTTTCTATTAAATAAAAGTTGAAGTTTATTCACTTTATTGCGTATAAATCCATGAAAAACGGAAAAAAAGCTGGTTCAAACCGGTTCGGGAGGTTAACCGGTTCCAAACTGGTGGGACCGGTTCAAATTTCAAACCGCCCAAAACCGGTTCCAAACCGGTTTGGGTTTTTCTCAAACCGGTTTCGACAGGTTCTTGAACGAAACAGGTTCCTGTTTGACTGAAACCGAACCGAACTGGTTAACCGGTTTGCACACGTCACTTATGCATTTGAAACTTAGAACGTTAAATACTTAAATGTTTGGTAGGAATGGGTTGTACTTAGCACTCCGTCATTATCCTATGCATCTGATAAAGAACTAGACGAATACTCGCGCAAAGCGGCGGTGCATTGCGACAAATAATTATATTTGCGAAATCGTGATTCTAGTCGTCCCTTGATGCAAAACGTGAGTTTTTTGAAATGCAAAGCGTGTGTTTTTAAAATTAATATAGCGTGTCTTTTTAAACTTGTCAAGGTCTAGAATTGATAAAGTTTAATGTGTATATTAAGGGGTACTTAGGGCAATTTAGTCAAACTATATTAATTTAAGTTTTTCAAAATAAAAATAAAAAAAGATATACACCTTTTATCTATAGTATAGGTAGCCGTGTTAACATTTCATATTACTATAAAAATTTCAATCATTTACTTTCCTTGATGATAACATTAGGAAAATAATTCAGAAAGCAAAATTTAGTAGTATTAGACTATTAGTGTATAGTATCCAGTAGTATTAGTGTATAGTATCCATCCTGAGAAGACTCGAATAAAAGCTCACTGGGCCGTGCTTAGCATGGCCAAAAACACATCGTTATATATATATGTGTGTATAGACATATATATATATATATATATATATATATATATATATATATATATATATATATATAGGGTGGGGATACAATGAAAAGGAGCTTAAAATAAAAAGGCTAGGAAGCTATCAAATTGCGCCATGTGTCTCCTCATCACCCCCTCCTTTATTTATAACTAGAGGGTATTTTTGACATTTTACCCTTATTTATTTAATATCCCATATTTAAATACACAAACAATAACATAAACACATATTAAAATTCAAAAAACAAAACCGAAAGATTAAAAAAAATTCAAAAATTTTAAAAAAAAAATTCAAAATTTTTTTTTTCTGAAAATTTGAAAATTTGAAAAAAAAAAAGAAATATAAAAAAAAATCGAAAATTAGAAAAAAAATCAAAAATTTGAGAAATTTTTTTTCGAAAAAATTGATATTTTTTAAAAATTCGAAAAAAAGTTGGAAAATTTGAAAAAAAGTTCGAAAATTTGGAAAAAATTTCAAAAATTTGAAAAAAAAATCGATTTTTGAGATTTTGAAAAAAGGTTCAAAAACTTGAAAAAAAAGTTGGAAAATTTGAAAAAAAGTTGGAAAATTGGAAAAAAGTTTAAAAAAATGATATTTTTTTACGTTTTCGTCTGTTTTTCTTATGATTTGGCCTTCTTTTATGTTTTCGTCCGTTTTTTACGTTTTCGTCAGTTATTTTACCATTTCGTCTGTTTTTTACGTTTTCTTCTGTTTTTGTCTGTTTTTTACGTTTTCGTCTGTTTTTTTACGATTTCGTCTGTTTTTTTACGATTTCACCCTTTTTTACGTTTTTGTCTGTTTTTTTTACGTTTTCGTCAGTTATTTTACGTTTTCGTTTGTTTTTACGTTTTCGTCTGTTTTTTTACGTTTTCATCCGTTTTTACGTTTTCGTCAGTTGTTTTACGTTTTTGTCTGTTTTTTTACGTTTTCGTCTGTTTTTTTAACGTTTTCGTCAGTTATTTTACGTTTTCGTCTTTTTTACGTTTTCGTCTGTTTTTTTTTACGTTTTTGCCTTTTTTACGTTTCCGTCTGTTTTTTTATGTTTTCGTTTGTTTTTTTACGATTTCGCCTGTTTTTTTACGTTTTCGTCCGTTTTTTACGTTTTCGTCCGTTTTTTACGTTTTCGTCAGTTATATTACGTTTTCGTCTCTTTTTTTTTCAGTTTTCATTAGTTTTTTTACGTTTTCGTCTGTTTTTTTACGATTGCATCACATTGTAAACTTTACTACAATAAATTGTATAGTTTACTACATCACTTTGTAAATTTTACTGCATTAAAATTATATATTTTATTCCACAATGGTGCAAATTTTACTGCATTATATTATACTGCATTAAATTGTATATTTTATTGCATCACAATGTAAATTTTACTATATTAAAAAGTTTACTGCATCACAATATATTTTGTTAGTGCATTGCAGTTAAAAAGGTTAGTACATGTCAGTTAAAAAAGTTACTGCATCACACTGTATTTTGTTAGTGCATTACAGTTAAAAAGGTTATTACATCTCAGTTAAAAAAGTTAATGCTTTACAATGTATTTTGTTAGTGCATTACAGTTAAAAAAGTTAGTACATCTCAGTTAAAAAAGTTACTGCATCACAGTGTATTTTGTTAGTGCATTACAATAAAAAAAAGTTAGTACATCTTAGTTAAAAAAAAGTTACTGCATCATTATCTATTTTGTTAGTGCATTACAGTTAAAAAAATGTTAGTATATCTCAGTTAAAAATGTTACTGTGTTACAATGTATTCTGTTAGTGCATTACAGTTAAAAAGTTAGTACATCTCAGTTAAAAAAGTTACTGCATCATAATGTATTTTGTTAGTGCATTAGAGTTAAAAAAAAATTAGTACATCTCAGTTAAAAAAGTTACTGCATCACAATATATTTTGTTAGTGCATCATAATGTATTTTGTTAGTGCATTACTGTTAAAAAAGTTAGTATATCTCAGTTAAAAAAGTTAGTATATCTCAGTTAAAAAGTTACTGCATCATATTGCATTTTGTTAGTGCATTACAGTTAAAAAGGTTAGTACATCTCAGTTAAAAAATTTAATGCATCACAATGTATTTTGTTAGTGCATTATAGTTAAAAAAGTTAGTACATCTTAGTTTAAAAAGTTACTGCATCACAGTGTATTTTGTTAGTGCATTACAGTTAAAAAGGTTAGTACATCTCAGTTAAAAAAGTAACTGCATCACAATGTATAAATTCAGTGCATCATAATCAATTGCACCAGAATGAATAATCTACTGCATCATAATGTGTAAATCTACTGCATCACAATGTTGTAAATCTACTGCATCACAATGTATAAAATCTACTGCATCACAATGTATAAATTATTGCATCACAATGTATAAATCTAATGCATCACAATGCAAAAATCTACTGCATCAAATTGTTATTTTAGTGCATCATGATGCACTAAGGAATAACACCATGATGCGATAACTATGATGCATTAAAGGTGAATAGCAAAAATAATGAGATACTTCATGAAAAATGAGAGTCTATTAAATTAATTTTAGTAATAAATGTTACATGTTTTACAACTGAAAAAATGTATTATAAGTAATGATTTAATATCCACTGCATCAGAATGTTGGTTTTCCTGCATCATAGTTATTTGTTACTACATCACTATTTAAAGCATCATATTGTTTATAGTTTAATTCAATTATGATTCATCATGTTTACATACTACGATGCACTAGTTTTATACAATGCGATGCACCAAGTAAAAACAATAAAAAATTTCGGAAATTTTTCAAAAAAAATCTGAAATATTTTTTTCAAAAATTTTAAATTTTCAAACTTTTTTTCAAATTTCTGAACTTTTTTTAAAATTTTTGATTTGAAAAATAACGATTTTTTCAAATTTTCAAAATTTTTCCAAATATTCGATTTTTTTTTTAAATTTTCAAAAAAAATATCTATTTGTTTTTCAAAATTTCAAACATTTTTTCAAATAATCGAA
>BQNB010209570.1:0-10328 GCA_026074375.1 Tanacetum coccineum
GCTCACTTCGGGTACCCGCATGTCCGGTTACCCGCCTAGTACGGTTCGGCGACGGATAGTAAAATTAATTACCCGCCCCGTAATGGATAGTTTAAATCTTTCAACTAACCGAACCGAACCGCCCCGTGAACACCCCTACCGTTTACGTTAAATGATCATTTTTAGTTTACGCGATTTAGCTTAACGGTAGAAATTAGAAGCGAACGCGTAAAAGGCTAAAAATAAATAATGGAATAAATGAAGTCGTAAATGACTTGAAAATGCGAGATGTTACAGTGGCACACCCGCAGGCAAATGGTTTTGTTGAAAGGGCTAACAAAATTTTGATGGAGGGAATCAAGGCAAGGCTAAGAAGCGAGAGGGCGAGTTAGGTCAACAAGCTACCCAACGTACTTTGGGCCCACCACACCTCTCTGAAACAAAGCAACGGTGAAACACCCTTCAGCCTTACCTATGGGAGAGAAGAAGTGATACCGGTGGATATAGGGATGCCAACCCATAAAACTATTATGGCCAGGGAGGAGGAAAATGAGGATGAGCTACATCTGAATATGGATATCCTCCAAGAGAGGAGAGAGGCGGCATCAATAAGGGAAGCAAAGTACAAAACCAAGATGGAGCAGTATTACAACCAAAAGGTAAGGTTGACCTTATTTAAACCAGATGAGTATGTCTTTCGGAGGAATGAAGCTAGCAGGGTAGAAGACCAAGGCAAGTTGGGACCGAAGTGGGAAGGGCCATACCGAGTGACGAAAGCTTACCAGAATGGTTCTTATAAGTTGTAGACAATGGGAGGAAATGAGGTGCCCCAGACGTGGCATGATATCAACATCAGAAAGTGCTACTTATAGAATGCATTATGTTTAGAATTCCAAGGAATGTTTAAATGTAACTATATTGTTTAAATATTAATGAAATTCCCTCCCAAGTTGAGGAGAGGAACAGTTTTTCAAAAAATTGCAAAATTAGATATAATGAACTAATGGTTCCGATAGGGACTAGCTACCCCTAACCGACACACGTAACTAATGTCTAGCCTATTTTATCCCGAAAGCGTTCCCCGCTCCGGATGAGTCCAAGTGCCAAAGGACAAGAGACAAAAATATTCCTCGAAACACGTGACGTTAGGGATGAGTCCAAGTGCCAAAGGCCAGGAGACGAAAATATTCCTCGAAACACAAGACATTAGGGATGAGTCCAAGTACCAAAGGCCAAGAGACAAAAATATTCCCCAAAACGCAAGACATTAGGGATGAGTCCAAGTACCAAAGGCCAAGAGACGAAAATATTCCCCGAAACGCAAGACGTTAGGGATGAGTCCGAGTGCCAAAGGCCAAGAGACGAGAATATTCCCCGAAATGCAAGGCGTTAAGGACAAGTTAAAGTGCCAACGGGCATAGCAGGATAATATGCAAGTATGTTCTGGTAAAATGCTGCAAACAGTAAAAGCCAAAAAGGAAGCAACAAATCACAAAATAAGCAGTTAAACAAATCCATTACTTCCGGCCAATGCGCGAGTTACAAAAGAGCACAAGTATGCTGCGCCTCCGTACAAGCCACGAATTTCACAAAATAACTTAACATATTCATCACATAACCACAAATGCCGGGAACAAAACTCCCTTACAGGCTTCTAAGTGTTCGCAGCACTACTGCCTTCGGTGGGACCTTCACCTTCCGGCTACATGTTTTAAAGATCCCCCAAAAGAAGCCGGAAGGATTCAGCAAGCTTCTCCACGTACGGATACCTCTTGACAAAAAGAGCATCAAATGCTAACATAAAGGTAGACTTACACTCCGGATCATAGTCACCAGCAGTAGCCAGGATGGCTTCGGCATCCTCGTCAGAAAGCTCAGCTTTCATGCCCTCCGACCATCCAGCGGCAATGGCTTGGTTAAAAACATCAGAAAAACTCTTTTTATACTCGTCGCTGGAAAGAAGTCGTTGGACAAAAGTAGGAAGCAACTGTCGGATGTAGTTATGCTCAACGGCCTCTACTTAACTTAAATTCATAGTTAAACGCGCTAAGTCACCCTTTAGAGCCCTAGCGGTGCTCTTTGCTTCAGACAAAGAGGACGCCTTAGAAGCAAGGGTTTCTTTATGTCACCTGATTTGTTCCTCTTGCTCTCGGTTCTTGTCCAAAAGCTCATCTTTTTTCCTTCTCCACTGCAACAAGCTTTTCAGTAAGAGCCGATTCTTTACTAACACAGCCCAGATGCTCTTGTTGCAAAGTCTTGTGATCATCAGACAGTATGTTCCGGCTTCGAATGACATCCACTAGTTGGTTTTGGGTGTTGGTCAACCTATCAGAAACATCTTTGCAATAACGGTGAGACTGATACAGCTCCCCATAATCATCGTTCAACGCTTCATACCGTTGCAAAGGATTAATTTGGGCTAAGGCGCCTAGCCTAAGCTTGAACCACGCGCGCTGAAGGGCCTTATAATCGCTTAAACGGTTCTGTTGATCTCGAACAATACGGGTAGCAAGGTTAATCATCATGTCCCGACAAGACTCAACATCATTCAGTATAGAGTGGGTAGTCAGGTTCCAATCTAGGACAAAAGGAGCAGGTGGGGACACATTGACCCGAATGGAGCTACCTATAATGGAAGAAAACGAGAGGTCAGACATACCTCTTCCCGTGCCATATATAAAGCACGTACGACATGGAAATAATTACTTAACAAGGAAAGAAACGAACCAATGCCATCACCACCAGGGTTCCGTTGAGGAAAGACATGACGACCCGAATCACCGAAGAAAGAACTCACCACGTGACCTAAAACAAAAAAAAAATGTAAAGTAAACAAAAATGAGAAAGAAAAAGAGTAAAGGAAGGTAGTAAGGCACTTACCTGTCGAACCGGAAGTACGCCTGCGAGCTTGTCCGTCTCCCTCGTCATGATACAACCCGTCACCACCAGAGTGAGCATGTGTATCCTCATCAGAATGAGCAGAGTGTTGTGAACGAAGGGAGTGTTCGGAGTGGGGAGATGATGCAGAATGAGGCGAGTTAACCTCATTCTTGTTTTTAGTATTGTTAAGACTGTTGCATGTGTCGTCTTCTGTACGGGTAATAGACTCCAAGGCAAGATTGCTTCCTCCAAATATGAGGTTAGTATCACGTGGAATAATGGTATTAAGAGGCGAAGCAGAGTTGTGGGTACCAAAACCACTACGGTTAGGGTTATCAGCTTCGGACTATGATAGGGCAAAGGACATTGGAGCAGTCTTTTTCTTCTTAGTTCGGTGAGAGGTCCCTTCGGTAGCGGACCTTTTACCAGCAGCTTTGTCCTTGTCCGCCTAGGCCTTCCTTTTCGCCGCAAGAACCTTTGCGTCCTCGTGCTCTACCACCTTTTGATGACCATAATTCTCCGGGATCAGAGCTCCTGCCAGAAAAGACGGGGTCGTATGTTGGACAATAGCCTCATTCTCCGTAAGAGAATTTCCCTTGCCAACGGGGATACCTCAGGACATGGAAAACTTGAGAAATTGAGACATGCTGGTAGCAACTGCAAAAGAAAGAACAAGGCAAGTAAGAAGGCAAAACAACAGTTGGGAAATATATATATGAGTAGCCGAAGGGCAATAACGTTACCATTCCCTTCACCATCTTTAAAAACCAGATAATGCCCCACATGCTTCCATATTGTCGTAAGACCAATCTCATATAACATGGCCGGAAGAACCGAACGAAGATCGAATATGTTCTCACACAATCGACGAATGTACTCAGCCCGAACGCCTGTTGTAGGAGGATCCGCGACGCTAGAATTCTGATGCCTCCACAACATAGCATCCGGAAGGGTACGACAATTAATAAGGAAGAAGCGATCCTTTCAATGCTTCAAACTTGTGCAAAACTCGTAGAAATTTTTATCATGATGTGACAACCATGACTTGAGCAGGTTAGTCAAACTATTAATGTTGACTTATGTATCTGTTGCAAAGAATGGGTTATGTGATTATATGTGTTTATGTGGATTATGTGAGAAATTGGTAGTCAATCTATTGAGTGTGATCATCTCAATGAGATTGGAATGGTGGTGAGATTGGTTGAATTCATTTCGTTCACTTTTGGTGACAAGGAAATGATTTTGTGATTTAAGCGTTTTAGTGATTTATCGTGTAAGTATTATTACGTATACGTATTTATGTGTTAGTAATGTTAGGTATGAATAGGTGTTAGTAGTTAGAATAAGAATAAAATGTGAATTTCTATTTTTAGAAAGTTAGGTTAAAATAAAAATGAAAAGTAGTTTATTTTAAAAGTCTAGTAAATTGCGTTTACGCAAAAAGGTATACTCAAATAAGCTTAGGTTTTTATAAAAACTTAAGGTAATGCAAATAATTAAGTAATTAATAAATAAATAAATAAAATATAAAAAATATATATATAAAGGGGAAATCGGCCAAAAAAGAAAGAAAGAAAAAAAAAGAAAAATAAATCTTACTCTAATTAAAATTGGTAAAAGATATCTATCCTAAACCTTTTTGTAAACCTTATAAATACCAAAAACCCTTCTCCCCCTTGTTTTTATTTGTCTTTTTTTTCAAGTTTGGTAATTTTTGTGTTCAAGATTCGAAGATTTAAGGTATAAATTATAATCCTTTGAGTTAATTATGAAAAAAAAAACAAAAAAAAAAAAAAAATAAAACAAGATTCAAGGGTATAGGTAGTAGTGCCTAATTATGTTTTTGTTTAGTCATCTTGTAAAGGACATGTAACAAGATTAAATTATAGATGGATAATTAGGTTTCATAACATTTTGTAATTAAGATATAAATAAACATGTTATAATGATTAGGGTTTAATAGGATCTATGGGGTGGTAATCGTTTAGGGTAAGATCGCATTAGAATTTGATTTAGATTGGGCAGAAAATAAGGATGTGTTGTTCGCTGATAATCCAAATGATGGTAATACTTTTGTCAATTTTTCCGGTGTCTATGACATAGCTTCAGAGGGTCTAGTTTCTAGAACATCCGGCTCGAAAGTTTATTTGATAGTCGGGAAGACATTCAAAATTTGGTTACGGAAAAAGTGTTAACACAGTAAATACGTGTCTGATTTAGGGCAGAATTACGATGTATAAAACCCGGGCCCACTTAAAATTTCGACTTTGGCTTATGCCTTGATACCAATAGTATTAGTTCTATGTGTCGAGTATTAGAAATCCCTCAAGATGAGAGCTTCTGATTTGGAGTCTAAGTATGCTTTTTAGATCCAAACGTTTTAGTTTGCAAACAGATCCGAATTCGGACTGTTTTGAAGTTTGATTTTTCTTAGGATTACTTGTGCATTTAATTGGACCTTGGAAAACATAAGGTAGTTAATATACTCATTAATGAACATATGTGATTTTTGGTTTGAATTATGGAGGTCAGTAAGTAAGGGTTTTGAATACATTAAGTCGCGTTAAAATTCTGCAGTTTTGAACAAATTGTGACTAACTAGTGAAACTTGGTAATGAAGTGGTTAAAGTTGGGCATGGTGTCGGGGTGACCCGTGAGTGTAAATAAACATCTTAGACATCCATCATATGATTGTTACATGTGCAAAAACTTATGGCATAGTACGTGTAACACTTATGTTTTTGTTGTTTTAGATTTGTGGCTAGTGTTTGTGAAGCTGCAAAGCAATCATTTTAGTTTTTCATAGCCCCTTTTATACCATGTTATTTTAGGGTGATAATGATGCTTGTCTTGTTTGTGTTAAAAGTATTTAATCTTTCTGTATTATGTGGTATTGGATCGGGGGTAACGTTCCTACCCATGTGAAGTAATGTTGTTGCATTGGATCGTGGGCACGTTCCGTCCCTTTTGTGTTGCGATATGATATGTTTGGTATTGTGGATCCCAATATGCAAAACGAGGAAGTGGACGTGGTACGACTGCGTGACTAATATGAGCCAATGTAGCCACAATATGTAGATGATAATGATTTGTGGATCGTGGGCACGTTCCGTCCCTGTAGTTTGTTATTTGTTGACATGAATGTTTTGTGTAATTGCAGCAGCTAATAGAAATTTTATTTTGTGATTTTGTTTTAGTCTGTAAATCCTAATGATTCTCTCTCAACTTTATGTTGACGTTAAGAAGCAACATTTTCAGTGAGCTTAATGTGCTAAATAGATCGAGTGCTAAAGAGACCGTAGGATGCTTCGAATTTCTTTATGCTTTCTGTTTGAATAAATGCGTTTGCATGAATTATTTGGTTTATGTTTTGCATGTCATTTATTGACGAGACCTCTTTCTCATTAATAAAGACACCATTAGGTTTTGGGTATTGTTATGACACTTTGTGTCTTTGCTTTACTTTAGTTTTTATTTTAGTATTCTCTATATATACACCATGTGTTGTGATGATATCCATTCTTGTTTATGCCTCGCGTTTCCGCCTTGGCGGGGTGTGACACATATTCTCCAGGATAAACCAAACACTCACATTTACCTTATCTTAAAAATACTCCCATATTGTCAACTGGTAATGGACATAGCTTTAGAATGCTACAAGTCATTCATGGATATAAACATGCAAATATAAGACATAATTATTATGAAATGAAAACAATATACCACGTAAATTAATTCATTTATTAAAATAACAATCGTTTAACATCACATTATCTAAATACTAACTAATACATCACAAATTTACATGGGACTACTAGCAGGAACAATTCCAATCGCCATAGCATGTTCATAATGCTTATCTTATGATATTGGTTTTGTAAACGGATCAGCTACGTTTTCATCTGTGTGAACTTTCTTAAGGATAATCTTACGTTCTTGAATTACTTCATGAATGTAGTGATATTTTCTTTAAAAATGTCTGGCTCCCTTCAAAATACCAAGATCATTGCAATCGCTATTGCAGGCTCATTTTCACATAGCATCTCCATGGGTCTTTTATTCGATGGCAAGACACCTCTAAGTCCATCAATAAATTTCCTCATCCTGACGGCTTCCATTGATGCTTCAACAACAACAATGTAGTCAGCTTTTGTAGAAGACATAGCAGTAGTGCTTTGCTTGGCACTCTTCCAGTCCATGACTCCACCATTAAGTACGAACACATATCCCGTTTAAGATTTGGTATCGTTCTTATCTGTTGAAAACTAGTATCAACATTAAAAGATACTTTTAGCTCAGCTTTAGGTTTTGCCTCATTCACAAGAACCATATCTTTAGTATTCCTTAAATACTTATGAATAGCTTTAATAACAGTCTAGTAAATCTTACCAGGATTTTGCTAAAAACGACTACACAAATTTTGCGCAAAGGCAACATCAGGTCTAGTACATCTGACCGCATACATGATTGAACCTATAGCCAAAGCATAAGGAACTCTTTGCATACGTTGTACCTCACTAGGTGTTTTAGCACCTTGGGACTTTCTATAGTCAGGCTTTTCTATCATTGGAATATACCCCTTCTTGGAGTTTTCCATCTAAAATTTCTTTAGGATTTTCTATAGATAAGCACTTTGACTAAGATCAATCAACCACTTAGATCTATCACGTATGATCTTGATTCCAAGGATGTATGCTGCTTCTCCTAAGTCTTTCATAGAAAAACACTTACAAAGCTAAGATTTAACTTCTTGCAGCATTGTAACGTTATTTTCCATGAGTGATATGTCATCGATATACAAGATTAGGAATGCAATATTACTCCCACTAGCTTTGAGATATACACATGGCTCATCAGGATTTTAAGTCAAACCAATCTTCTTGATTTCTACATCAAATCTTTTATTCTAACTTCTAGATGCTTGCTTCAATCCATGGAACGTTGAAGTTTGCATACTTTGTTAGGATGTTTTGGATCCACAAACCCCTCAGGTTGTACCATATATACGTCCTCGCTTAGGTGACCATTCAGAAAGGCAGTTTTAACATCTATTTGCAATATATCATAGTCATAGAATGTGGTTATGGCTAAAAGAATCCGTATAGCTCTAATGGCTGTAATAGGAGAGAAGGTTTCCCTATAATCTACACCGTATGTTTGGGTATAGCCTTTTGCTACAAGACAAGCTTTAAAGGTGTGTACATTGCCATCCATGTCAGTCTTTTTCTTGAAAAGCCATTTACTCCTAATAGTTCGACCATTAGGAGGAAGATCAACCAAAACCCATACTTAGTTATCTTTCATGGATTGCATTTCCGTATTCATAGCTTCAAGCCATTTGTCAAATTCAGGATCTGATAATGCAGCCTTATAATTAGGTGGTTCATTAAGATCCCTTAATTCATATTCCTCAACATCAACATAGAAACCATATCTATCTGGTGCTTGAGGTATCCTTGCGGATCTTTGAATAGGAACTTTAACATTTTGGGGCTCGACCTCGATAGATGCGATATCATTATGTATTTTGCTAGTATTTTTAGAAGGTTGTCTATCTTCTTCTTGAATTAATTCAAGTCCTCCGTCACTCTAACTTGATTTGAGAAGTCCATGACTCCCACTCGATTCTTGTACCATGAGGCTATTCTCAAAGAACTCAACATTTCAAGCAACAAAAATCTTGTTCTCGAGTGGATAGTAGAAGTACGTAACATTGTTATTTGGGTATCATCAAAGATACATTTAATGGATTCTAGGATCTAGTTTTTCTGCGTGCGTCTCTTTCATGAGTGCCTCACAACCCAACCTTAAGTATTGAGTTAATTGAGGGCTTTTCCGAGCTATTATTTCATAAGGCGTCCTTTCAACATTCTTGGTTGGAAACCATATTGCGAGTGAGATCGAGAGCATATCAACAAAGGTTTATGCAGAGTTGTTTGTTCATATGGATCGAAAACAATGATCAAGTAAAGTTCTATTCCTCTCTCAGACACGTTATGTGTGGTGTATAAGGTGGAGTATGGGATACAATACCATAACTTTTCATGTGATTAACAAACTCATGACTCAGGTATTCGCCTCCTCAATCGGATAGAATCGCCTTTATCTTTTTACCGAGTTGATTTTCAACTTTATACTGAAAGACCTTAAATGTTCCAAACAACTCATGTTTATGTTTCATCAAGTAAACATAACCATAACGGCTGAATTCATCTGTAAAGGTGATGAACTAACTAGCACCCTGTGGCACCCCGTAAGAAATTATATTTCTCTTTTCGTTAAGTAAAAGTTATGTACTGCAAGTTTGCAAGATTTACCGTTAATTTCAACGAGAAGTCATATTATGATAACCATGAAGTCACACGCCCTCGGTTGCCATTATACTCTGATATTTTGGGGGTGTGACACACCCTCTCTTGACACATTTCTAAAAGGGCCACATACATCAGTGTGTATAAGTCCTAATAGATCCTTAGCTCTTTCCACTTGATGTGGAAAAGGCTTGCGCGCCATCTTCCCAGAAATACAAGACTTGCATTTCTCAAGTGACTCATCATGAGTGGGTTGCAAGATCCTATCATGCTGAAGCTTGTCCATGTGTTTCTTGTTTATATGACCAAGAGGACAATGCCATAGATAAGAAGAGTCCAACGCATGTTTGGCTCTTTTGTTGCTAACATTAAAAATAGAACTAACATTTAGATAAATATTATGCATATCTATTTCATAAATACCATCCCTTGGAATTGCATTAAAATAAAACACATTATCTTTCGAAACAAAAATACCATAATTCATAAATGTATGAATAAAACCATTATTAACCAAACAGGAAACTGAAACAACACCCCTAGTAACAGAAGGTGCAAAATGACAGTTTTCTAATATAATTATTAAACCACTAGGAAGAATTAAATCAAAACTTCCAATAGCTTCAAAGGTTGCACGCATTCCATTGCCCATGTATAGACTTAAAGCTCCATGTTTCAACTTCTTGCTTTCTCTAAGACCCTGTAAGGTATTACAGATATGAGTACCACAACCCGTATCATATACCCAAGTCTTTTTAGGAAAAGCATAGAGTTATATAGTGAAGATACCTGAAGTACTAACCACGCTAACATTCTTTCTCTTCTTCAACTCAGCTTGGTAGGACAGATAATTTCTCCTCCAATGACCCTCCTCCTTGCATTGGTGGCAGACAGAGTCCTTTGCCAGATTATTTCTCTTAGGTGGCGATGGGATATTGGTCTTGGGAGCATAAGCAAGCTTATTCTTTTCCTTGTTCTTACCATTTACCCCTCACGGTTTTTTCTTATCCTTCTGGATCTTACCTTTCTGTATAGCTAACAAAGCGGGAGCTTTAACCTTCTTTGGAATATTTATAGATAACTAGAAGGGGGCGGGGTTGAATAGTTTACCGCTTTTTGATTTAATATTTATGTTTGTTTATAAAAACTTAGATTCGA
>BQNB010209572.1:0-10327 GCA_026074375.1 Tanacetum coccineum
GACTTCCGCAAACTCTGATTTGAAGCTTTCAAGATTAGGCATAATATGAGAATGTTGGTAAAAGATACAAGATCGCAAGATGGGAAAGACGATAAAAACAATGACAAAGGCTCAAAGTCAAGATCGCAAAGCATAAAGGAACAAGCCTACAACAAAGAACAAAGAGAAAGACCAAGACCACATGAGCTTAACGACGAAAGCAATCTCATTGATCTCATGAAGGAGTGTCATCAATGAACTCACTTTGGGGGAGATTGTTAGCCTCAAAATATTGAGTCGAACAGAAAGTTCATTCATTACGTGTACGAGTCTCAGTAATTTAATTAGTTAATGTTGTAATAGTATAATATCGGGAATCGGGCTCGATAGTTAATCTAATATTGTATATGTTTCGGGTTTAATCCCAAGCAAAACCCGAGCCCGGGTCCTAGTCAATTATCCCGAACGTCACTTAATGTGTCGGGGTATATAAGTAACTTTTCTTCTTTGGAAAAGTAGTTGATCATTCTAATATTATTTCATTTTCCATTTTCTCTCATTCTCTCTCAATTCTCTCTCCTCTTTCTCTCTCTAAAAGATCAACTATCTCTCTCTAATTTCTAGGTGGATTCGTGTATGATATATGTTATGAAGTGATTACGGGATCCAACAGTTGTTGTTCTTCAGCTTTGGATATTCCCTCTTAAAATGTCCCTGAACTCCACACTCATAACAAGTAGGCTTCTGACCCGACCCAGTGCCCTTCTGGTTATTAGCAGTGTTGGCATTGGCGGTACTCCTATAGTTACGGGCCAGATGGCCAACTCAGTTGCACTTGTGGCATTTAGGAGCACATGGACCATCGTGGTGATAATTGCATTTAGCGCATAGGGGTTTAGATCCCCTGTATGACTTCTCTTTACCAGATCCTGCAGTGTAGGCCCAGCCAGTGTTTTGCCTCTTGTTCTCTTGTTGTTGTTGTTGTTGTTGTTAGTTCTGAGTGTTCCTTGAGGTGTCCTTAAACTTCCTTTTACTCTATGTCTGGCGTTCAGCAAAAGTACGGATTTTCTTATCCATTAGCTCTGTTGCGATTTCAACTGCATCTTGCATTGTCTTTGGTTTAGACGCCACTACACTCCCATGAATCATGTCGGGAAGGCCACCAACATAATTTTTAATTTTATCAGATTTTTCAGGAAACATCCTCCCGCACAGCAAAGCCAATTCCTGAAAGCGTTGGGTATAACTTGTCAAGTCATTACCCTTCACCTTCAGATCCTAAATCTTCATTTCCAGTTTTTTGATTTCATTTCGAGGACAATATTTATCAGTCATCATTTTCATGAGTGTTTTCCAAGGCATACTGTAAGCGGCATCATGACCAACTGTCTTGACATGAGACAATAATCCCTAAACTCTATCACTCCTTTGTCCTACATTCGACCCCATAACCTTGGGTTGATCGGATCGAATCGTTCGTTTAAACGCTACGTGTTATCAAGCTAGTGATTGGTTAACTCGATACATAGCGTGTGTACAAGATCGTGATACAATCTTCCTTTAGATTGTTCTTGGATTGTTTTCGTATAAACCCTAATTAGGGTTCTTGGAGATAATCCCTAAGCAATTTGATTCTTGTTCGGGCTAGAATCAAAAGGTATGTAACCCTAATTCGGTTAATTATTCAAACATGTTATTTGATCCTTTATTTGCTTCCGCTATTCTATGCTTTGATGTTATGGTTTAATATAATTGTTATGAAAGTATAAAACCTTCAGGTGTAACACAACAGGTTGGGCTTGATGTACTTGACTGAGTTTTTGAGACGAAAACTGAATAACTTATCAAGCTCCTCAAAGAAGAAATGCCGTTTGGACGCATAACAGCAGGTAACATGTTACTTGGCTGTAGTTACTAGCTATTTCTTTTTTATGTTAGTATTATTACTATGTGAGCAAGAAAATAAAACCCCCCCTTTTCTAATACTTTTTATTTCGTAAACAATGCAGGTCACTTTTTTTAACAATGGAGGTGACAGAAGAGCGGGTGAGATAAAGGGTAAAACGCACTATTTGAATTTCATAAAAACTGATACACTTTGATAGCACAATAGAAACTTCATATGTTTTCTTGATTACTTGCAAAATCCAATCCCATCTTTGTTGTCTAATGTTTGGATTTCTAAAAAATAGTCGTGCCATTATATTTATAACAATATTGGTGTTTTGGAATGACTTTATTAAGCTAATTAGCTAAATGGTCCTTTTAACAAGATGTTGTCACACTAACGTACATCTGGCACTTTTCTTCCTTTGCAGACCTTGTTGTTGCAGAAGCAACTCTAGATGTTCTGAACATAAACAAGAAGAAATTACTCACATTTCCCACTTTACTCACTCAGGTATGATGTCGCTTATGTCTAAATGAAAGAACACTATAAAATTAGTAATTTAGCATTGTTGTGATCATCGAGTCAATCCTAACAGAAATCACGCCAAACTATTGTACAATTCAGGGGATTTAATCAATTAGTTGTTTTAATAGTTTGATAGTTAATATGATGATTAAGAGGCACTTTAGGAGCAACCAAAAGCAACATTCAATGTTTCAAGGTACAACATGTTATCTGTTTCTATGTCTATGGATACACCGAGTACATTGTACAACTAATTAATTATTAACAATTTGCAGTAGTCGGGTTATGCAGGCTGCTAAGGAAAGATGGGCAGGAGAAATGTTGTCGGATATATATTGACTTGACACATGGTCATCGGTAAGGTACACTTCTTCCCCGTTGTAGCATTAATTATTACTACAAAACTCTCAATGCTACCAGTAGATTTTGAATGGGCTTTTCATGTTAGAACTATAAAAGATATTCGCAAATGGGTTGAACAAGTTAAAAAAACGCTCAAAATGTATTTTTTATGCATAGAGCAATCTAAATTGATCGACTCAAAAATTTAGATTGTTATTGTAGTCATATAGTTTTCACATTCATGTTATCATACCGACTATTATTAAAAATACAAAAGAAGCTTTACTGTTTGTTTTCGGATCCACCCAACCTGGCACGTGTTGATCACACATCTTACATATTCTGAACTAATGTACATGTTATAGTTTAAATAAATTTAGTTTAGTTAGTTTATGAATCACTCAATCAAAAGCATAAAATAGTTACTACCAAAATATAACAAACTTACTATATATGTCAGTTTCAGAAGGTGAATTCAGTGAGTTGGTTGCGTGTGTTGGTTCAGTGGGTGTCTTCACGGGACACAATGAGTGCATTCATGGGGTCGTGCCACTTTGTTCAGGTTTGAATTTCAGTATTTTCAAGTACTAATGTCTAAATGTTTTTTATCTCGGTGTGTATTATAGTATGATTTTATACAGGATCCTCGGGGTTTCTTTGATTGTCAACAAGTTAATGCAACGGATCAGAAACTGCAAGGAAACATTTTTTGACAATCTCATACGAATACTGCTGGCAGGTAAATGCTCCTTCCAACGTCTTCTATTTACGTGCGTCGAAAACTTATAGTACTTTAGGGGTGTTCGCCTCTGCTTATTTGAAGTGCTTGACGTATGCTTTTTCTAATAAATAAAGTTTGGTTTATCACGCAACATGTGTTTCGCCAAAATAGCTAAAAGAAACCCCTACATACTTAGACCTCATACTTATCAAGAACGAATAATGTAGAAAATATATTGACATTCGGTGTTTGGCTAAAAAAAAGGGTGCATGGAGTATTTGCTATTTGTAGCTTGCATTTGACATGAACAACCAAACACCCCGAACATAGCCATCCAAACATCTTTACAACAACCAAATACCCCTTTGCAACAGCAACCAAACACCACTTGACAACATCCATCCAAACACCCCTTAACAGTAGCAACCAAACACCCCGTAACAGAATCCATCCAAACACGTTTTACAGAAGCAAACCAAACAGTCCTGTCAGCTTATTTGATGCATTTTAGACCAGAAAATACTGAATAGGAAACACTACCCTAATCAAACTTTAGACGTTTGATTGCACGAAGACACCTGATAGATAAATGTTACACTTTTTGTTAGTTTATTAGGCTCGGATTCAGACTTAATTTGCCCAGAAATATAAGAACTAATTTTTAGAACCAATGTATATATCATATTTTGCCAAGGGACTTCAATTTATATGCAAATTGTTTCAGTTACGCACATGAAACTTTTTATGATATTTGGCAGATGGTGAGTCATTGCTGCAAAATTACCAAGCTGAAGTGATAACAAGATAAAGAAGCATTGGCACACCAACCTCATAGAATACGCCTTAAACATTTAATGAATGCCTTCAAAAAGCAAGAACATGTCTCTTTAGTCGAGCAGGTTACACATACTATGTGGCAGCTATTTAAGTTGTTGCATAGAGACCGAAAGAACCGTTTGGGTTCACATGAAGGTGCAAGTGAAGTGAAACGACGTACATTCTTTCGGGGTATCAACCGAGCTTTAGTTCGTTACCGGGTAACGCTTTTGAAATTCATTTTCATCTGCTTATACTTTTCCAGACTAACGGTTAAAAACTTAAATTAAAATTAATCTTTAGGTACGATTGTTGTGAAGGGCAAGAGATCTCTTTGTTCAAACCATGGTGAAAGAGATGACCAAAGACGCATCTAAATCGTCAAAGCCCAGAAGTCAAGGTCTTATTTCAAGAGATTTTAAGTTATGTTCAAGAGCAGGGGAGGTATATAGAGTGTTCTTCATTGGTTGTTTGTATTTTCTCCCAAACATAAATTATTACATATTTTTGTATGTGTTTTATCCATTTTTAACATTTTGATGTTGTTTTTTTTATTGATGTAGAGGGTAAGACTGATTACCGTGCTAGGGTCAGAATAAGTAACCATGACAAGAAGCCGTTAAAAAAAAAATTAAGCATGACAAGAACAAGCACAACACCCCCAAGTACTGATATGTAGTCCGGTTTGTATCCTTTTGAATTCTTTGCTTTTATTCTTTTTTCGTAGTTAAACTTACATAAATGTTTAATCTGATTGATAATCAAGGTTTCACACATTTCTTATTCTGAGAGTTGTAGCAGTCACCTAACTAAGGCAACAAGCACATGTTTAAATGATTAAGAAACCTTATTAATTTGTAGCACTCTGTCAAATTGCAACTATTGCATTAACATTGTTAGTATACCAACAAGCACACCTAAGGTAGTTCTTGCTTGGTCGTCAACAAGATCACCCACATGAGACTATTCATGCTCTGGATGTTGTGCTGAGAGAGTCTGCTTTAAAAGGGTGATACATCTTTCTTTACAACTTAGCTGCTAATGATACATTATATGTGTGATTTTAACCATTTATCTCTTGAATTGTACAGAGATAATTGGAAGATTTTTCTTTAGCCCAGAGATGGGAATAGGGTCTCTCGGTGATGGCATTGAGTTCGCTGATCAAGAAGTAAGTTCTTTTCTGTAAGAAGTTTTGAAAATTGTAGTCTATAACTCTATACCATGCCCTGGCTATTTCAGTAACATTATATTACATTCTTCAATGCCTTTTTACAGGCTGTACTGGAGACTGTAGCTAAAAATTACACATGAAAAGAGTAACAAAAATGACACTCAAGAGGCAAGGTTAGTATCTGAATATGCCTATCGTGTATACAAATGTGATAGCTAACTGAACTATAACCATTTGTTTAATAATTAGTGTAGTGGAATATATCTTTGTTTCACATCCTATATGCCACTATGATGTCATGTTTCATTTTTCCATATTGATTCCTATAGTACTAAATGCCTGCTCAAATGCCACTAATTTGTTTATAATGGTTTTTCTGTTGACAGTGAAGATGAGGGCACAAAGACGCTGAGAGAGAAACAGGTGAACAAACTGTAGGACATGAGAGTATTCAATGTCTCAAGATTCAGTTTTTACCTTTTTGCACCTCCTAATACAGCTACTCCGTAGAACTGCTCCTAAACATAAACCCGCAGCATTACCAGGTACCATACCCCTTATACCATACATTTACAGATGAAGATAAAAAAAATCCTAATGCAACAAAATAAACCTTACAGCAGGTACAGTTCACGACTGAAGCAACAATTATTGAAGTTAGTGATGCCAAAGGATGGTACTACACAAAATGTTGTGCAAAGATAACCCAACAATTTACTGACCCAATAACCATGGTCTGCAGCCAATACCGAACTATGGGTAAGAACTCAAGAATTTTTTTTAAGATAAACACCAATAACCATAACTAACATGAGAACCCATGTCAAATATTGTTTCAGGATTGTTATCGACGACGGAACTTCAACGGCAACCGTTACGTGCTTTAGCCTAGAAGCACATACATTCGTTCCAGAATGCAACAAAGTAGTAAATGTCGTTGAGGACAAAGACACCTGCCATGTCTCTGATGCGCTCAAACAGGTCGAAAACAACACTTATATATTCCATTACCATATTGGAAAAGGAGCTAAACCAGGAGATCCTGACTTCAACTTAGATGCCTCCTTCAAATCAGCAACACAACTAATTCTTATTAGGGGTGAGCATACCGGACCGTCGACCGGACCGGACCGGAAGACCGGACCGAACCGGACCGAAGGTATTTCGGTCCGGTCCGCGGTCCGGTATTTTGGACCAATTCGGTCCTCGGTCCGGTCCGGTCCGACCAAAAACCCGATGATAATGCCGTGTAGGACCGGACCGGACCGAAGACCGACCCGGACCGGACCGTACCATTTCGGTCCGGTCCGCGGTCCGGCAATATGGACCATTTCGGTCCTCGGTCCTCGGTCCGGTCCGGTCCGGTCTTGGACATATGCTCACCCCTATTTCTTAGTCTACTAGCACCTCAGACCGCAACACCCCCTCCTGCAGAGATTCTGGAATTTTTTCTTCTTTTTTATTCTTTTTTGTTTTATTTATTTTTAACTTTATAGGGAAATAAGAGACTGCAGATAATGTGGTTATTTGCAAGAAGCAAAAGATTGGAATCGCTAACAAGCTTCAGGTATGTATCACTATCATTAAGGAACTTTTTTTGTCGCTTTAAAAAATTCTTCTTCTTGGCTTTAATTACTAATTTTGAAATCTAAACAACTGTTTAAACAAACAAAAAGTTATATACATATACTTTTGATAAGGATTTTGAACCCAAGGTTGCTAATTTCAGGGTGGCAAGGATCGATCACGAGGTATGTTTAGGGTCAGAGTCCAACTCTTTTTACATTCATTAGCAAGTAGCTCAACAAATAATTTTGCCCATAGACTAAGCCCCGGTGCAAGACACACGGGAGTCGACAATCCCGTTAACATAATTTTTCAAGACCAAATAATCAGCACATGCATTTGCATACAAACAATTGACTAAAACAAATTAATTCATGAACCATTACTACTATATATTAAAGAGCAGGATTATTGCCCCAATGCAACATTAAATGCATCCTATTAAAACCCGGGTTGACCCGGTTAACCTGCCGGAAAACCGGCGGGCTTCGGCAATGTTGGGAATGTGTACAAGGGTCACACTCATGGGCATAACATCATTGCTGCAAAGCGGTTGGGTGGGAAATCTGCTGAAGGAGAAGCTGAATTTATGACAGAGCTTGAAATCCTTATGACATGAAAATGTCATTGGTAATGATGTTATGCCCATGAGTGTGACCCTTGTACACATTCCCAACATTGTCTCCACATGTTGTTTATGGGGTTTATTTAGTCTTTAAATTTTGTGATTCAAGAAACTTTTCAAGTAAACCTGCGTATGTCAACCTAAAGTACAGAAAGGGACACAAATGTCTAAATGCATATTTTGCAACTTGGAGAGAATGAGTGGATGATGATTGAGTTGTACCGATTCTTGCATCAGAACGAAGATGTCGTTTTTGAATTTCTATTAGAGTGCTTTTTATCATCTCATTGTGGAGATGGTGCAATTTATGTTGAAAGCATTGAATTTCGAGCCATTGGAAAGGTAAGCAATAAAAAATTTATTTCTTCCATTCTATATTATTTTGTTTATATTGTATACAGGTGGTGGATGTATGGAAAAAAAGTTCATGTTCTATCTTCTAAGTTACATGTTTATAATGATTTTTTATACAGGTGAAACATGACGAAACTGGAAAGTTAATGGAAGTCCCATGCGTCATGAAATCAAACTTCATTTTGGATCAACTGCAACAATTGCCGACTAAGTTCAAACGAATATTTAACTACACAAACTATGACAAGTTGGGCAAAGTAAACGGAAAGAAACTTTTTATGATTTCAGCAAAGACTGCTTTACACAAATCTTCTAATGTGAATATATTCAGTTCAATGCCATCGGCGCATTCCAGGTATGTTTTTTTGAACTAACTTCGTTACAGTTTCCAATAACTGCTTTCCTAATGTTACATTTACTATGTGCTCAACCTTCTATGTTGGCATAATCATATTATATCAATCATGCAGATTCCGAAAGGTGATTGAGCTTTTACCACAACAAGTATTCCATATCAATTGCACAATCAAAAGTCAAATGTTGTCACCAGATACAGAATATGTGTGTTACCTTGTGTTCAAGCTTTCAGAGAATTGTCAGGGGCTGCATTGTCCAGTAAAAGTACGAGACATACTCCACCAAGAAAACAATGAGGCTGAATTTGTTTATTCTATAACCCCAAGCCCATTGAATGTACATGATATCACTAAGTTTCCAAAACAGAGGGAAGATGGATGGATGGAGATTCAACTGTGTAATTTTAACTCAACTCGTAAATTTAAGGATGGGTCTTTTTCTATTAATATGAAATTTACAAGTCTTGAAGGAATTATGTCTGGCCTCATTGTATGTGGGCTCGAGTTCCGGCCAGCGTAAGAAAATTTTCCTCACTAATTAAAATTCGTTATTACGTTGAGTATCAGCAAAAGGCTCTTATTTTATGTGTATAAAATATACTCGTACCATACTATATCATTCTAAACATGATTATGAGTTTACACGGACTTATTGTGTGGCTTTCTAAATTTGTAGGGTTAAGGTCAAGCTTGCTGGACTTCAGCTTATTTCTGGATTCTTCAAAGACTGAAAGTGACAAGCTGAGGAAGTCTGGATGGCTGCAGAATCATTTTCTAATCTGTCCAAGTACATATACATCGTACATACGTGTGTTTTCGTTTTGTCTTAAGTACAATTGTTCTAAGACTTTTGTATAAAAAGTTGTCGAAATTAGATACGATATTATTTAGTGTGATTATATTCAAATAATTGTTTTATAGTCATTATTTTCACAATGTGACGCATGGATAATTATATATTAACTATGTACGTGTGGAAGGTTAATGATCTCTAGCTGTCCCGTGTGTACATTGGGGTATTTGTACAGATGACGAAATGAACCTATTCTTTTTATCTATTTATGTTTGATGTAACAACTAAACGCGATCTGCATAAATTTACTATATCAATGTATATTTTAATTAGAACTACAATGTTATTGGGAAAGAACTGTTTTTTGGACTTAAATCGTCTTTAAGAAAATGGCTTTTTATTTAGTGGAGATTTTGTTTTGTTTGAGCAAAATTGGATAAACTAATAGCATCGCTGAAACCTATTTGTTATAAAAGGTAGCATGAAATGTTGTGATAATGCAAACTTTTGTTTTGATAGTTTAATAGTTAATAAACGTTAGGAGTTTAAGATTGCTATGTGTTATTGGGTTTGGAGAGTTGGTTTGTATAACTG
Organism: Tanacetum coccineum; assembly: GCA_026074375.1. Taxonomy (NCBI): domain Eukaryota; kingdom Viridiplantae; phylum Streptophyta; class Magnoliopsida; order Asterales; family Asteraceae; genus Tanacetum; species Tanacetum coccineum. The sequence continues at coordinate 9,737 of BQNB010209572.1, forward strand.
TTTGATTAATTTGAGATATTCGGAGTGTGTTTATTTTGACATAAGCGAGTACTAAGATTGTGAATACTCGTTAATCTAATTGTGTTTGGACATGTCATTGATAATAATTAAGTTTCAGTCTTGTTATTTGATCTAGTGAAGAATCCTTATACTATTCTGGAGTGAGGTTAGTTATAGTACTTAGAGTAAGATAAGTTGAATCAGAAATGAGGCTACATGGATGGAGTGATATTTTGCGGATATTTACGTTTGCGGGAAAGAGAAGGAGAATGTATGGGCAATCTTTAAAATTTGTCTTATATTAACTTTCGACCCACTGATCTTTACTGGTTGATGTATTTGGTTGTTTAGGAACCAAGCTAGGAACACGATGGGAAAATACAAGCATAATGTTGCAAATTCAGCGCCCTTCAGTCACTAACAAAACATAAAATAACCTAAGTATAAACCCAGCCGCTGAAGAAAAAGCTCCACCCAGCTTCTTCAGATTTCTTAAAGACAAAAAAGCCTACACTTCAGCGTTGATGCGGTTCAGATTGTGAAGCAAAAGATCAAAAAGAAGTTCACTTCAGTGAGGTTGGCAATGTCACA
>BQNB010209574.1:0-10327 GCA_026074375.1 Tanacetum coccineum
ATTTAAGGAACAACCAAAATACCCTTGTTCGATTGTTCTTTTCTCTTTTTTCGATATCGGACAAGGAAAAGGCTTTTTAATACTTCACAAACACTTTTATAAAATGGCAGTTTGACTTGGTTGACCTTGAGTATAAGAATGATTTAAAGGTCATAGCGTGAAGTACAATTGCGGGTATTTAATATACCAAAGTCCTAAAGAAAATAAACTCAGGAATCTGGCACACTGGCCACGCACTGATGCGTGGGCAGCGCGCCAGACGCAAATAGTTTTCCTAAAATTTGGGACTATTCGCCTATAAATACCCAACATTATCCTTTGTATTCCTCACCTCTTGCAAACATTCTTTCCTCTCTTTTCTCTTCTCATATCCTCTAAGTCTAACATCTAAGTGTTCTAAACTTCTTATCTCATCATTCTATTGAAGTGACCACATCTCCGCAGGAGAGCCACACAAGTACCTAATCCATACTTGTGTGTTTTATCGAGGGTATTCTTTCTCATACCCTTTCTTTAGAATCGAGTATCTAGGTTAGGTTAGGACTTGGTTCATCTATCAATCTTTTGTTCAATCGAGTTGTAAAGGAAGTCTTGTATTCGTAGGGTCAAGCCTAGATCATTAGGGATCTAGTTGGGGTTTGGTAAACTTCCAAGGGGGATTTATTAGTGGTCCTAGGTTATCTAAGTGATCCTAGAGGTTAAGTAGAATCACAGGTTCTTAGGGATGGATTCCGAGGGCGGAATACCGTAGGTAGTAACACTTCTTTGTGAGCGCCGATCTTTGTGCATATCAGTGGAGTTAAATTGTAATACAGTTTGTCATCCACCTTTGCTAGAACCCAACGGTTTTGCTTTTGGAAAGCCCGCTTTGAGAGTTACATAAAGTCCAAAGATATTGACTTATGGCAAGTCATCTAAAACGGCAATTTCTAATTTGAAGTTGAAGACTCGAAAACAAAGTTGATGAAGGACAAGCCATATGAACTACTTGAAGATGATTAAAAGAACAACTTGGTAAGAACAACGAAGCCAAGATGACTCTTTACAATTCTCTTTCCCGTAAAGAATATGAAAGAATCTTTATATGTAAAACCACCAAGGAGGTTTGGCATACACTAATCATCATCACCGAGGCAATTTACAAGTCAAGAATTACAAGATTGATCTTCTTACTTAAGAATACGATAAATTCTCAATCTCAAATGAAGAAACTATTAATAATAGCTTCACACGATTTAATGCTATTTTGATTAGTCTCAAATCTTTAGATTCGAATTACTCTAGCAAGAATCACATAAGAAAGTTTCTTCGTGCTCTACCATTGAAATAGAGAGCCAAGGTGACGACCATCGAAGAAGCCAAAGATTTGGCTACATTTACTCTTGACGAGCTAATTGGCAAGCTTAAGGTTTATGAACTAGTCTTGGATAATGATGGCGTAACCTCTAAGACCACTAAAGAAAAGGTCAAGTCTTTAGCTCTCAAAGCTAAAGTCACTAGGGAACAAACTAGTGACAATAGTGATAGTCAAGGATGAAGCATTTAATTTGATGGCTAGGAACTTCCGTAAGTTCTTCCAAAAAGGTCATGGATTCAGGCGCGGAAATCGATTTGGTAATGGTGCTAATCGGTTTAGAAGAGGCCAAACAAATAGATTTGGAAACAAAAGTGGTGAAAGCTCAAAACAAAAAGGAGCTTGCTATAATTGCGAAATAGAAGGCCATTTTTCTAGTGAGTGTAAAAATCCAAAGGAGAACAAGGATTTTGTAGGAGGAGCATGGAGTGATAGTGAAGATGGTAATGAACCTCAAAATGATGCAACATGTCTCATGGAAAACGGCTCTCAAGAGGTACAACCTAATCCTTCTATTTCTAATAATGATTTAGATATTGTTGATTTGCAAAAGGAGAATGAGGAACTCCTAAAGTTTAACAAGGATTTTACTAAAACATTTAAAAAGCTTTTAAAAGAAAAACGTTCTCTTGAAAATGAGAATTCAAAACTTTTAAATAAATTAATGATCTTAAATTTGAAGTAAAGAAACTTGCAAATGATAAAGAGGTGGTTGAACTTTGAAAAAAGTGTGAAGTACTCACCAAAGAGGTTGACTCTTTAAATTGCAATGTTTCTAGACTTCAAAATGAAGCATTGATTTTTTCAAAATTCGAAAGGAGTAGCGTCGTTTTGGACGACATGATAAGTCGTCAAAGGTTGTCCCAAGATAAGGAAGGTCTTGGATTTTCAAAAAATGATAAAACCACTTTAATGAGCTTAAACAAGCCAATAGTGTTTGTAAAAGAAAGTCAAAAATAAAATTCCTCAAAAAGCTTTGTTAAACCCACAGCACCTCAAACTCAATTTGCAAACACTCGAGGTTCCCAAGCACCCATTAGAAAAGTAGAAACAAGACATTAACGATATCATTCGGGCTCACATAATGGACTTAGATACACACGAACTTGAGTTGGCCCAAGACCTCTCTTACCCACACCAAATATGAGACCTTCCAACTCATATAACCGAAGACCTTCTTTTCCAAATAACCACTCTTCGGAAAGAAGAAATTTTCATAACAACCAAAGGTCTTCGTATCATGAACATATCACCTTCCAAAGGGGAGAGAACTCCTACCCAAATCAAAGGCTAAAAACATCTTGGAGTGTTAGACCAAACATTCAAATCTCCCATGATTTTCAAAACAATCATTAGTCCACGTTCTCGAGGTATAACCTACATAAACTATGTGCTTTACTTCAATACCCAAGAATGCCATATTTACTAACCACAACGGACCCATGAAACAATGGGTACCACGACCCTTAATTCATATTTGCTTGTAGGTGTGTCTTGAATGCCATCTACTACTGGACAATTGGATTGTGGATAGTGGTTGCACTAAGCACATGACCGAGTATAAAAGATTGTTTACTTCGTACAAAGTGTATGATGGTGGACATGTCGTATTTGGGAGCAACCGAAATGGCAAGGTCATCGGTGGAGGTAATACTACTCATGATGCCATTACAATTACCATTGTTGAGCATGTTAGTGGTCTAGCTTTTAACTTAATTAGCGTAGGTCAATTATGTGATGATGATTGTGTAGTTAGCTTTACTAAAGTAGATTGTACTATTAGTAAAAATGGTAAAATGCAAGCTAAAGGTAATAGGAGAAATGGTCTATATACTTGCAAATTAGGAGATAACTCCAAACAACAAATTTGTCTTACATTCGTGGTAGATAACTCAATGCTTTGGCATAGGAGGTTAGGTCACGCCAAAGTTGAGCTTTGAAAGATACTTTTGTGATACGTATGGTTTAAGAAGTCAAGGTAATGCAAACAATAGAATTAGGAATAAAACCAACTGGGCTTGCTCAGTTGGCCACCAAGGGTATCCTTGGGTATGTGAGTTCCCCACTAACCTAAAGGTTGTGGGTTTAAGCCTCGCTAGAGGCATGTGTGAATTATATTGTGAGATATGTGATATAGGTTATGAAAAAATTGTTGTTCTAAAAAAATAGAACTATGAATGAAGTGTCAACTAGTAGGGTTTTAGAGTTGTTACACTTAGATTTGTTTGGTCCATCTCTAATTCAAAGTTACGGAAGCAACTTCTACACTTTAATGATTGTTGATGATCACTCAAACTACAATTGGGTTGTGTTTGTAGAGTCTAAGGATGATGTCTTAGAAAAGTTTAAAATCTTATGTAAAAGTCTTGAAAACCTACATGATTGTTCTATTGTTTCAATTGTAACAAATCATAGTAGTAAATTTGATAAAATGCAATTTGGGAACTTTTGTGAACAACATGGAAGGTCTTATAACTTGTCGGGCCCATTCACTTCTTAATCGAGTAAGATTGTTGAAAGAACACATCGCAAGTTAAGAAAGATGAGTCGTGCTATGTTAGACAAGCAATCCATTCCACAAAAGTTTTGGTGTCGTGCATTAGATACGGCAACATACATATTTAATAGGGTTTATATTAGAAACTTTATTAATAAAACACCCTACGAAATCCTTAGAAATAGGAAGCTGTCATTAGAGTACTTTAGGGTCTTTGGTTGTAAAGTATTTATACTTAACACTAAAGTACATCTCACCAAGTTCGGCCCAAATTCGTACAAAGGTGTGTTTTCAGGATACTCTCAAACTAGTAAAGCATGCATAGTGCTTAACAAGGAAATGATTAGAATTAAGGAATCTCTCAATGTGACCTTTGATGAGAGCTTGCCCGAGCCCAAGTCATCTTATTTGGAAGAAGATGATAGGATCAATGAACCCATAGTTCAAGATCTCAATGGCTTACCGTCATTACAAGTTAATGTTTTGGATGAAGGCTTTGTTAAAAATGTCAAAGAAGCTAGAGGTCACCTAACAGAACAAATAATTGGTGAGTTGAATGAGAGGACACTTAGGTCTAAGACTAAACAAGCATATAATTTTCGCATGACATTTTCCAAAGTCCAAATTGCATGAGTCTAGTTGAGGTTGTTCATGGTTGACATGCACCATAGGATCTTTATTTGAGTGTATGGGGGGTCAAAAGTAAGGATAGAAGTCTAGAGGTCGTTTGCATACCCTATTAAATATATTTGTGCTCTTAGAGCTTATGTGTTATGTGCTAGGACTTATGTGAAGGGCATGGAAGTAAAGCAACATTGTTGTTTTAACGAGATAAAAGATAAATGTCAATGCATTATTCAAACTATGGATGACATATCTCAGATTCTACTTGTCAAACCTATGTGTTATGAACAAGAAATTTAATCTACATCTTGTCAATATTGCGGTAACCATCACCTCACATATTTAAATGTGTGAAATTGAATTATTTACAACATTGCATGCTCTATTCCCCATGATAGACATGAAAGATTAAATAGACAAATTCATTGACAAAATCATTTTGGATCACAACTCACCATTGTGTTAAAAATGTTGCTTTTGTGTCAACTTGTTCATTTTATGTGTTAATTGCATGCTATGTGTATTAGGGTAGAAAAGAAAAGAAAAGAACATTATGCAAACATACAAACTACTCACGTAGTTAAAGAGAATTCTTTTGAAATAGAACTCGGTATCGTATTGCATAACATACTAAAATACACAATTAATAAACATGATAACTTAGTTATCTCATCTGAAAAACTATGTACTTAACTCACCATACACTTTGGTAGTTAAAGATTATCATTGTTGACACAACACATCAATCATAAATCCGAGATATTATACTTGGCAACACTTTAATATTGTATAAAGGATTATGTGTACAATATGTGTAAAACATCCAAAAAGGATTAAAATAAAAATTGAAGTAGGTTTGATAACTTGGACCACTTATCCTAGATCCTAAGATTTTCCTTGTAATGCAACGAAAATAATGTTATCAATTCCGAAAATCCAAAATGGTGATTAAGGATCTGTAACAACAAACTACAATATCATGCATGGCTAGACAAATTATGATGCATGCATAATTGTAGAAACTTGTTTGTGTAACTTAATCATCTCTTCTCAACTAAATCCCAACTAAACCTCAACAAAACAACTCAAAATAACCAAAGCATAATTGCCTTCTCAATAGAGTACTTATCTTACAAAAGGCATAACTAACTTAACCTTTAAGGAATCAAAAGTACTAAGTCTAATCACCCAAGAGCTACTTGTTAATCTTAAATCTTATACCTAACTCAAATCTCACCACTATAAAAGAATGTCACACGTAATCACAATCATCATCACTATCATCGCCACTATATAAGAATGGTGCTTCCAAACAACCAAGTTAGCTCTCCAAATATTGTGCTTGACGGTAAGGATTTTGAAAATTCAAGCAATGACTCAGACTTCGATGCGGATTTGTACCTTAATAATGAAGAAAATAACGGTGATAATGTGGTCGTTCCTCAAACTCCAAGTGAGGAAATGAGAACTATGATTTATAACACCGGGATCCCCCCTCCTCTAATAAGAGGGATAGGGAAAGATAAGATTTGGGATAAGATAAGGAATCCCCTAAGCCTAAATCATATTGAGCATAGCTATTCTATATGTTATGAAAATACAATAAATACGATCAACTCAATCAAAAACCTTAGAGACGAAAACAGGGATATGTTCTCCTCTATTAATGAGGCATTAAAACTCATGCTAATCGTTGCTACCAACATGAGTTGTGTCGTTGAGAACAACACTAGGAAGGAAGAATCAAAAGATAATCTTAAGGAGTAGGATACTTAAAGTACTCAATATGGTTGTAACTTTAAAGGGTGAACTTATTTGTAACCTATGTGTGTCTCAATATATGTGTTTTGCTTATGTGTTTATTACCTCTAGCTTGCTCAACAAAAAGTAATTAGAGTCATGAATAACTATACATATAAAATGATAAATTATGTATATAAATGTATGCAACAATGTACAAAGTCACAATAATCTACATTTGTACTCATCTATGTTTCCAAGTTTCCAAATGGTAAGCTAACCCATGTTGGACTTGCACATGTGTATATGTTTGTTGCTTGTATTGTCTTGTGTTTGCATGTTGCTAGTTGTAGCAAAGAACACCTCAAAGGTAATGCTCTTGATCCATAGATACTGGCCTTGGAACAAGGGGGAGCTACGATCTAGGGGGAGCACATGTAATGATATCTTGTCTCTCTTATACAAAGATGCCAACTTTCCAATGAAATACCAAGATCTCACCTTTTTAATTTGACAAAAGGGGGAGAAGGAAATCAAAGCAAAGATGCTTATTGATCGGGGGAGAAAGCAAGTATAGCAATTACGGAAGCAAAGAGTAATAGCGTACATGAGAGTAGAAAAGCTATGTAAGACTCATAAGGTGAACACAATGTTCAAGCTTCATCAAATTACAAGTCCAAGTTCAAGACGCAAAATACATCAACGGTGGACTTTATTTTTGCTACATTTGTAATTTTATTTGCTTTCCGAAATTTTATTTGTCATCATCAAAAAGGGGGAGATTGTTGGTGCAACATTGACTAGGATCTCCTTTATGTTTTAATGATGACAAATAAACGTTCGCAAAATGTAAAATAACAAACGATAGCCAAAATACATAAAATCGAATTGCAAGTCTGGCATGCGTAAGCGCGTGGCCAGCACGCCACATGCGAAATCCATTTTATGGATTTTGCTTTGTCGGCTTTCCTCTTACCCGAAACATGTGGAAACTTCAATGCAGGTATGTATATGATATTTGAGCATTTAGGAACACTTCAAATGAGGTCTAGACTTAGAGAGGAGCAAAAACAAATTAGCTTGTTTTTCAACAAAAATGCCAACTCATAAATTTTATCAAACGCCTCTAGCCAAGGTCGAAACTTCTTTCTAAACATAGTATGAACTTACTTTTAGCATGCCATCAAACAAAAGTATCCATTTGACCTTAATCTGGATTTACGTTGTTCCTAATAACGTAACGGGTTTTATGTCACACCCCGCCAAGGCAGAATCGCAAGGCATGATCAGTAGGCATCATCACAACACTTGGCGTCACAATAGAGAAATACTAAATGAATTAAAATCCAATATATGAAAGACATAAAGTGTCATGATAACACCTACAACATTTATCATTCAAATTCATATAGTGCAACCAACCAAAACAAAACAAATAAACATAGATTCCGCAATGCAAGCCTATGGTCTAGCTAATACCTCTTACTAACTCTTCACACATTTTGCTCACTTGAAAATGATGCTTAAAACGTCAACATAATTTTTGGTGAGAGTTACAGGTTTAAGACTCATATATGACACCGCGATCAACAAAAACAACATTTACGAACATATATGCATGGTTATTCTATTACAAAAATTAATTCACAACAACTTCACAAATATTTGGGGTGGATCGTACCCCGCCGTCCCAATAATCTCTCATCTGTCTTTGCACAAGACTAACCCACTTGACTAGCTAAGTCTATCCGGGTTACATACTAGGTCATGTCATCCTCACATACACATACCTTTCCACTCTTCATAACTAGGTCAATGCCTTCTTCACATACACATACCTCATCACAATTCATAACACATAGCAATCATATAGTTCGACACTTAAAAATATACCACGGTTCATAATTTAAAAACAATTTTTGCATCATTTCCATCCCAAAAATATAAGTAAAAAGTGGGACTGTAAAACTCACCTCGATGCAAAGCAAATCCAAACTCTTCAATTAACCTTGCAATCAATCTATACAAAATAATACATACATGTTACCATCAATTAGGTCACACACCCAAGTCGATGTAACAATCACAACGATGGATACTCTATATCCTAACTTGTTTCCAACTCATCTATACTCCTTTCACAACTTACTAACCTCAAGTTACTTTGCAAAACTTACTTCTCAACATTCTGCATTTTACTCAGTTTTTATAGTCACAAGATGACTCTAAATAAAATACTAAAACACCTAATTGTTACTTCTCCTTACATTCCATAACTCCTTAACAAGTTTTGAGCTTCCATAATTTTTTAGAGAAAAAAAATAATAAGTCTAACTATTTTATAAAAATTCAAAACCACAAAGTGTCCAGAACATGATCTGATTTGACTTTCAAAAAGTTTAGCTTGAGCAGACCCATTTAAATACTTAGGAAAATTCTACAAAAATTCTAAAAAATCATAAACATCATGAAAATTCTACAGTAGCAAGCCCATCAATTAAAAAGACGTTTTGATATGGTTTTTGACCTCATAAACACAACTCAGAATCTGCCCCAAAAACTCAGTTTTGACAATGAATCTTGTTTAATTAATTTAACTAACTTTCACTCACTTTTAATTCATGAAACCTATGGGGTTGGAAAGTAGACTCTCTGTAGATAATTTTAGCCTTAATAAAATCAATAAAAGCTATCCGTATGACCGAGTTATGACTCTTGCAAGATGACCTTTTAAAACTGCCAGCTTTTAAAGTCTGAATTTACAAACCCTAAAACCCTAATTTCACATACTTAACACCATTAATTACCCAAAAACGATTTTAAAAGATTAAAACTCAAATTTTTCAGATCTTATATAAACCCTAATCCATCATTACAATTGCTACATAATTATTAAAGAAGATTGACTTAAAAAGGATTAATAAAACATATACCTTCGTTTAATTAACACGAACCACCACTTGAATCTTGAATAAAAAAATCATTTTTTTCTCTGCTCTTGGTTCGACCGAAGAAACAAAAAAATGGGGATGTGGGTTTGTATTTATAGTGAAAAGAAGGAGGTTTAGATAATTACCAAATTAGAATCCCACTTTTACTAAAATTAGTTTTCTCTTATCTTTTTTTTTCTTCTTTAACCGGCCCACAAACACCCCTTTAATATATATATATATATATATATATATTCTATATAATTTCAAATTTTTTATTATATATATGTTATTTATATATTTTTATTATTATTATTAATTACACATTCAACCCTTAATTTTGACATTTTTATAAAAACCTTTACTTATTTTGCTAAACCTTGAACTTTCTAACTAGTGTCAAACTAACCTTCATTTCTAACTAATTCTAAAAATAGAAAGTATTCTAAAACCTATAAAATACTAAACTAATATATATAATATGAATTACATATACATAGTACGTACATAAAATATTACGTACACGATATTTTTCCATTCAAATCTCATTTCAACTAGTACCATGATTCATCAATCATGTACTTAAATCTCATACACATATCTCTCACGAAACACATAAAACACATAAAGAACACACATAAACGCTTCAAATAAATTCTAAACAAACTGACCAACCGGCTCAAACCACGGTTGTCACAGTTAGAGTGTACAAATCCAAGCTAGAACATCAAACACTTGATATCTTTGGTTATTTGAGTTCTTGTACTCGAACTATAGTAAAAGTGGTAATTTTTGTGGTAAATTCTTGTTAAGATGATTCATGTGTTGTTTTTATGTGCTAAGGATCGTGTTTAGATGTATTAGAATTGAAAAATGAAGTTGATACTTTCAAAATTTTAAAACTTGGCAATTTATACGCGTTTAAAACTGAGCGATTTATACCTATTTTAAACTGGGCGATTTATACCTATTTTTAACTGGGCGATTTATACCTATGTTAAACTGGGCGATTTATACCTATTTTTAACTGGGCGATTTATACCTATGTTAAACTAGGCGATTTATACCAGCTTTATAATTGGGCAATTTATACATGAGATTAACACTAGGTGATTTATACATGAGATTAACACTTAGCGATTATAACATAGCAATTAACACTGGGCGATTTATATCTGAGAT
>BQNB010209575.1:0-10327 GCA_026074375.1 Tanacetum coccineum
GGATCTTGAAAAGAGATACCTCTTGCTTTTAGCTTTGGTGACTTTTTCTTTCCACTCTTCAAGGGATCCACAAGTGCTTCAACAAGTGTTACATCCATATCTAGTTCAGCAGTACTAACTTCTTCAGGAATTGCTCCAGCAGTACTAACTCCTTCACCAGTAGTTGTAACTGGTTCAGCAGTAGTAATTGAAATACTTGGTCCTGTAAATCCTTCTGGGTAGTCATATACACCAGTCTCATACATAAGATCTTCATCACTCCTCCCTTGAGTCTGTACACCCATCTGAACTAGAGTGATTCCCTCATCTTCATCAATCTGAGCAATCTTCCTCCCTTGTTTGGAAGGATCCTCCAAGTCATCTTCATCTTTTAAAATAACAAGTCTGTCCTTTCTTCTAGCTTTGATTGACGTTACTTTGTGCTCCAACTTCTTCACCTTCATGATGAGCTTAGTGTAAGCAGCACTATATGTCTATTTTGTCTTGTTTAAGTCAGATTCCAAACTTTCCACTTTCTTGGATAATAAGGTACAAAGAACCGTCAATTCATTCAGTGTCAAACTGCCCTCATCACTTCCAAGTGAGTGAACCCTTAGGAGAGGTGAATCATAGGGCATATGAGCATCCTCTTCAGCAACATAGGTTATTGGCATAGATGGTGATGAAGTTGGTGGTTGTAAGGTAGATGGAGCACTAGTGGGTGTGTAATGGGACTCAACTAGGATTGTTGATCCTTCACCCTGTAAAGTCTGACTCTGAACAAGCATTGTTTGAAACAATGGAGTGTCCACCCTAGTATATCCCTTGGAAACTCTTTTCATATTGCTAAACAGTTTTTAAGTAAGGGTAGGAGCAATATAAATTCTTTTATGGGGTAGAAGCAATCTCTTGTGCTTGTTCAAAAAGATTTGTTTAAATCTTTGATACATCAAAAACTTTGTCTTACTGTCCAAGTTTTTCACCATGGCCTCAAAAATCAATTTGGAAAAATTAAAGGTTCTGTTTGTGGCCAAGCAAACTATAGCAGTTGCTATATTGCTACTAAATTGTTCCCAAGCAGTTATCTTAGAACTTAAGCAGTGAAGGATGGTATGAATTAAAAAGTTCCACTAAGGGGAAAGTATCCCTTATGAAAAGTTAAGCTGTCAGAGTTGGACACATACCTCATAAGAGCAAGTTGCTTAAAAATTTCTGCAGTAGATAAAGTACTAATACCATCAGAATCTTCTAACTTAAGATGTCTACTAATAGAGGTCTCAGAAACAACCTTGACTTTCCCATCTATTGTAGCAGTAATACCCATGTCTCTATCATCAAGTGTGCTTGCAGTAGCAGTTTGCCAAAACTGCTCTATTAGAGAAACATACATAGTTGGGTTTTTAGTGAGGGCATACTTAATATGACTTGCAGTGAGAAAATCAATTATCTGATGAAACCCTTCACTTCCTTCTGACTTCTGTAAGTAAGCAATCATGTTGTGCTTGTCGCAAAAGTCTAAATTCGCCATTTGATGTAAAGAAGGTTAATTAAGGTTCTGGGATATAATTGTGAATGAGAGTATGTGTGTTTGGTAGAGGTAATTGAGATAAGAGAGAGTATTTAAGGTTTTTAATTGAACCAACTGAATAAAATTTGTAATTGTCTTGAATAAATCTTAGGAATTTATAGAAAGATCATGAATTCTCCAATTAGTCAAACCTATAGACGAAGTAGTTGGCGAAAATTTTGCAACGGCTATATTTAGTAAAGGAAATTCTGTTATGCCTTAAACAGTACTAACAGTCACCCAGCAGTACTAATTTTAGCCTAACAATACTAATTTTAAGCCCAGCAATACTAAAATATGGCCAGCAATACTAAGTAATGCCCAGCAGTACTAACTTTGAGATACCAGTTTTAACCTCAATTTCGTCCAAAAAGAATTTCCATCACCAATTTTGACTCTCACAATCTCTCTTTTTGTTTTTATTCTCACTTTTCTCTCAATTCTTTTTCTTACTCAATCACTCTTTCTGTTTTTATTTCACACATCTCTCTTTCTGTTTTTCAGCTCACTAATTCTCTCTTTTCTTTTTCTCACCAATTCAGACAGTTTTGTATAATGTGCCATCAATTCCATTAGTTTCATATTGTCCTCCCCACTTCCAAGTGTGTTAACTCTTGAGAGAGGTGGATCATTAGACTATTTAGATGCAGCCTCAAACCTAGTTTGAGCATCTGCAACCCCAATATGGTAACTTGGCACCTGGGACCACTACCTGAACCAGTTCCCTAAGGACTTGGCTCATTAAGTGTTGCCATGGATTGGGTCCTATTGATGTTACCACTGTCCTGCTCTGCTTCTAAGCTAGAAGCAGTAGTGGCAGCCCTTTCCATTCTGTCACCCAACTCCTTATGGACAGCCTCATCACCAACCTTTACAGGGGGACCACCAGACTGAGGTATCTTAGTGTCCTGACCTCTTTTGATGTTACATGTCCTTCCAACCATTTTTGATTGCATATTGACATAATTAGCCTCCCCTCAAACAATACTTCAGAGGTTTAGCATCCAATACCAAGTGCTCAATATGCTTAGCCTGCAAATGTTAGTTCAAAACCAAGAATATACAATCCAAAGTATTTTCTTGTTTACCAGTTTTAATTATGACTAACAGTTTTAACTAGCAGTTTCAAGTATAACTAGCAGTACTAATTATACTTAGCAGTTTTAACATTTTGCCTAGCAGTACAAAAACTTGCCTAGCAGCATTAATCTGACAACTACCAGTTTTTACTTCCAAATCCATTTTAAATAAACACATCCTTAGAGATTAAGTAATCCGATGCTAGCAATTAGAAAGTTAAACCTGCTAACATCAAATGCCTTTGTGAGAAGATCTGCAACATTCTGATCTGAATGTACCTTGATTACTTGAATGAGCCTCTTCTCATAAGAATCTCTGATGAAATGATGCCTTATCTCAATGTGCTTGGTTTTAGCATGAAACTTTGGATTCTTCACAATGCAAATGGTGCTTTCATTATCAATGTAAATCTTGGTGTTCATGAAATTGAACCCATAATCAAGCATTTGATAATCCACAACACCTGTCCATAACAATTTGTAGCAGCAACATATTCTGCTTCAGTAGTGGAGTTTGCAACTATTGTTTGCTTTTTACATTGCCATGAAATTAATCTCTTGCCAAGAAATTGACAACCTCCTATTGTGGATTTCCTGTCAAGACTAGCACCAGCATAGTCACTATCTGAAAAGGCTTCCAAGTCAAATGGTGAATCTCTAGGATACCAAAGGCCCAATTTAGGTTGACCTTTCAAGTATCTAAAGATCCTCTTCACAGCATGAAGATGTGAGGTTTTAGGTGTAACTTGGAACCTTGCACAAGCACAAACAGCAAAAGTTATGTCTGGCCTAGAAGCTGTTAGGTACATCAATGATCCAATCATTGATCTGTATAAATGAACATCCACATTATCAGCTTCTTCATCCTTGACCAATGCCTTGTTAGGTTCCATAGGAGTGCTTGCTGTCTTTACAGTGACATAATCAAACTTTTTCAGAATATCAGCCACATACTTGTCTTGGCTGATGAAGATTCCATCCTCTTTTTGTTGTACTTGCAGACCTAAGAAGAAGGTGAGCTCCCCCATAGAACTCATCTGGAATCTCTTGTGCATCATCTGTTCAAACTCAAGACATAAAGTCTTCTTTGTAGACCCAAAGATGATGTCATCTACATACACTTGCACTAACAGGATGTCACTCTTGTCCTTCTTGATGAACAATGTCTTATCAATGGTGCCTCTTCTAAATCTATTTTCAATTAAGTAGGTAGACAAGGTCTCATACCAGGCTCTAGGAGCTTCATGCAGACCATATAAAGTTTTTTCTACCTTATACACTTTGTCAGGGAAATGTGGATCTTCAAAACTAGGAGGTTGGCACACATATACCTCCTCTTCAATAGTACCATATAAAAAGGCACTCTTTACGTACATCTGGTACACAATGAACCCCATATATGATGCATAGGCCAAAAATAACCTGATTGCTTCTATCCTAGCAACAGGAGCAAATAAACTACCCCCATCATTTCCAGTCATATGAGTGGAACAATTTTTAGTGGTTAATTTTCAGTTTTTATTTTTTTTAGAGTTTAATTGTTTATCGGATTCAGTATTGAGTTGTTTTTTGTAATTTCTATTTCATGTTATTTCAATTGTATTGTAACTTTATTTCAGATTTTAATAAAGTATTATTTTATATTAATTCGTGTCTTCATTTAAATTCTGTCGAAAAATTGGTGTTTGTGTTTGTTATTGCTGTCATTTGATCAAGGCTTGATACCAACATGGAATTGGATGGCTGCTATGGTATCAAGTGGGTTTAGAGCTGAGGGTCAGCTTATAGAATTAGTATAGGTTGTGATTTTGATATAAGGGCTTATGTGGATTAAACCATAAGCCCACTTCTGAATTATTGTTGCTTATTGTTTCATGCTGGGAAAGCAAGGTACCTTATTACGTTTTACAGTTGTCCTTTTTTTCATGCTTTTCTTGGAATATGCCTGTAGATTATAGTTGTACTGTAAACTATTTCACGTAGTTAAATAAGCTGTGTGGGTTTTGTAATAGTTTTGTCAAGTGTTAAATTGCTTTGTTATTTAGTTTAAGAGATAGAGTACTAAGCTTCTTAGGAGCTTTATAAGACTGATAAGCTTATTAGCTTATTTTAAATAGGTTAGTAGTTAGTTTTTATAAAGTTGTCTTAAAAAGTTAGTTATAAGCTTTTTTTTTTATATATGGATGCTGGTTGTTGGGTGTTAGTTGCTTCAGGGGTTTCATCTTTGTCCATTTTTTAAGTTTCTGTTAGTTTAAATTTACACAGTTGTCTTGTTAGATACGCGTTAGTCATTAGTTAATTGCATAATTTGTCCTTTCGTTGTTTAATTCGTTTTACGTCTAGTTTAGTCCTAGGTTAAGGGACTAAATCTGGTCAATTGATCAAACTTTGTGTTTTTTATTAAACTTTTAATTTTCCCCGCCTACCCTTATCTTTCTGTTTTGTCACTTTAGGCCCATGTGTTTTGGTTAAATTGGTTAAGCTTAATAAAAAAATAGTTTTTTATAAATAATAAATTAGGTTTTTAGTTTAATTACTTAAATTAGTTAAAAATAGCTCATTAAAAATTAGGGCTTTTAATAAAATTAATTTTCTGCATTATTTCTTTTTATAAAAAATATTTTTATATAATTTTTAGTTTAAGTTTTATATTTTTAAAAAATAATTTTCAAATTTGGTTTTAAAACATTTAATTTTCAAACCTTTAGTTTTTTTAATTTTCAACTTTAATTTTAAATTTTAATCTTTTAAATAGAAAAATTAGTAATAAAAAATGTTTTTCTCATCTTTTTAAGTATTTAGAGTTAATTTAGTTTAAAAAATATTTTTTATCAATTTAATTTCTATTTTTAGAATTTAATTTAGATTAAATAGTATTTAATTCATAAAAAATCCGAAAAGCCCTTAAAAAATATTTTTCTTTTTCCTAAAATTTTCTTTAGCATTAATTTAGGTTTAGGAATCTAGTTTACATTTTTAAGTTTTAAATTGCATTTGTTTTCTTAAATGTCGCATTTTATTTACTTTCATAATTAGTTTAATTTGTTAATTAGTTTTTTTTAATTGTGCCTTTAATTTTAGTAGTATAATTAAATCAAAAATATCTCTTTTCTTATTCAAATCAACCATTCCGAACGAGATCGAGGTTTCCATTGCACGAGTCATTGGGGAAAACGACCCGGGTGATCATACTTGCCCGGTCTAATATACGTATTCTATATATATATCTTTGTGAGTGGAATTGTCCAAGGGATACTTGGGGATTTCCTTAATTTCTCTATAAGTATATTATTTTACGTGTATGTAAAATTGCAATCAGTTTTTGGCGCCGCTGCCGGGGACTTGTGTAAGCGATTCCTTCGTTTCAAGTTTGTCGATTTGGTTTGAAGATACCTTTGTCCTCGAAGTTAAATTTTTTGTCATAAATCAAATATAAATTTAAAAAAATTAAAATATATAAAGTTAAAAAATATTTTTCCTTTTTCTTTTTAGTATAAGTTAATAAAAAAAAAAATAGAACAAATCAAAAATAGAAAAAAAATTTTGTCTTAATGTAAGAAAATTAAATTCAACAAGTTGGTTAACGAACTCCAACAATAATATCTTCCATTGAGTATATTATATTTCAATTTCCGGTTGAACTTGCATTTGTTCCCAAATCGTAATTCAAAGATTTAACATTGCTTTTGTGTCTTCTACAAGTACTGGCTACCTTGGAAAAGAAATTTTTCAATAGCTACCGTGATGTAGTGATTATTTGTTTTAAGGTCTCTTTCGTTGTAACGTTAAAATTCATTAAAAAAAAAATATAAATATCGAGTGTAAAAATTTTGACTTTTTAATTGTTAGTTTTATCTTTTTTATGCGCACTCGTTGCATTCTCGTAGGACAGACGTCAACAACAAAACTCCGGTTGTTAAAAATTTTGATTTTGAAGATTCCAATTTGCTTAAACAAAACGTTGTTCTTTATGGGCGAACAAATTTGAACGATGGCCCAACTGGTTAAAAAAGCACCCATCGAGGGGTATGGGATGCTATAGTTGTTCCACAATCATGCTAACAATTTCGAGCTTAAGCACCCTTTAATCAGATCTTGTGCAAAGCAACCATATTCACGGTGAGACAAGATCCCACAATCACCTTCGATTTTTTAATAAGGTCCACTTCAACGTTTTTTAGACATGCGGGACGTTCCGAATACGTGATAAAGTTTTGCTTTTCCCTTTTTCTCTAGACGGTGAGCCGCGGATTGGTTAGCACAAAGAACCACCAAGATCAATTTCACATGGGACGACCTTGTTTCAAAATTCTTAACCAATACTTCAACCTTCAAAAACACTTACTATCGGAATGAGATTCATACTTTTTACCAAATAACCAGGAAGCTTTAAGAAGATGGAGAACGTTTTAAAGGATCTTCTAATGTACTCACATGGTCTTTTCTTGACTCACCAAATCGTTACTTTTTTAAAACTCTTTGAATTCAAACGATCTAGATGCCTTTGATCTGCAGCAGGTGGCAATTTCTTGGACAGATGCCGCTAAGAGGTTTTTTTTTAGCGATTATGGAAAGCAAGTCAAAAGTGCGTATCTCAAGAAGTCGTGATAATGATCAAGAGTGAGTACGGATGCTCCTCCTTCTAATTCTTCGCTTCCAATTAATTCTTTCGATATGCAAAATAGTGACTTCTTCGAGAGATATGATGTCGATCAACGATGAACCAAATGATGGAGTCAAATGAAAGCTTTAGTTGTTACTATGCACCAAGTCAAGCAGTTTGAGGATTTTTTTAGTTTGTGTCACTTTGTGGATCAATTCACAATTTTAGCCATTGTCCGTTAACTCGAGGTCGGAACGATTTTCCTGGGTTTTTCATGACTACATCAACAATTTCAACATACCGACAGCCATTGGTAAATTTTTCTCCCAAAGAAAACAACCTTCCAATTGGAAGTCAAATGAGGACCACAAGGTTTTATCAACGAATGTCCAAACAACAAAACCGTTATAAAGGGGAACCAAATTCATAATTTCAACAAACGTGTGGAATAACTTTAATCAAAATCAGTACAAAAAACAAAACTCAAAGTCAAATTTATCAAGGCTCACCATATCAAACACAATCAATCAACACCAATCAATTCGAGTTTTACCCTTACCAAACCCTACAAACAAATAGTGTTTTGAAAACAGATTTTTGAAAACTTCGTCAAGGCAAAACGATGCGTGTTGTTAAATTGTTCCAAAATCAAAGGTAAAAATTGCGAATCAAATGGGCGAATGTTAAAGTTTGTTGACACAGTTCTTTGTGATAATTTCAAAAATTGAGCCTCTACTTCAATTCAGGACTCTTCCAAAGTCATAAGTAACTTATCCTCGTCAGCAAATTAATGCTTTAACACTACAAGGAGCGGTAAGATTATGGAAGAACATTGATTCCTCTTGTTTCACCGATGTTTCAAAACCTCAAAAGAATCTTGACAAAACCCGGAGACGTCAACGGGAAGAAGGTGCAAAAACCCAACTTTGGAAAATTACGCACATGTTCCATCTCCGGGGAGAAGATTCCATTTTCATGAAATTCCAAAAACAAAAGCAAAAAAAAAACCGTTAATCTTGATCCTAATCCTAATTCGTTACCCATCTAAACTTTCCTTCCGAGCGGATGAAAGTGAGAGACACGCTATAAACAATGTGCTCAATATAGCCGGTCTTGAAAATGTTCAAAACAACTTCGTTTTGAGGATGGATTGAAAGGTTGCTCTTGTCGAAAATGCCAAGTTACAAATGGTTAAGTCGTTGCTAAGGAAACAAAGAGAAGCTAGAGGAGATCGCTATACAATGTGAATGTTGAATGTTCTGCCTATAGCATGAACAAAAGTTCACGAGAACTCGAAGATCCGGGAAAATTTCTTTTATACAATGTGCTTACAGAAATAAATAGGACTAGTGCTTTAGCCGATTCAGAGCTAGCTTAATTTTTACCTTTATTTTTTTTTCTTTTAAAATCTACAAGAAACTTGAGCTTGAAGCTTTGACTCCTACTCGTATGACACTCGAGCTTGCCAACCGTTCAATTTCTCACCCGATGGGCATAGCCGAGGATGTTGTAGTTAGAGTCGATGGTTTCTCTTTTCTGCGATTTATGTAGTGGTTACTTTAGAACCCCGGACGAGAGTGCCTATTTATTCTAGGAGACTTCTTCGAACCGCAGAAAGCTATCATTGATCTGTATGAAGAGAAATTGCCTTTAAGAGTCGGAAAGATGAACTTGTTTTCTATGCCGAGATTAAATCTGAGAAAACACAAGGAAAAGAATTTTGTTCATGCCATTTCTGTAATCGATTTTTCAAAAGATGATCCGTTTAGTGGCAGTACCACTACTCATTCTGATGATCCTTCTCCTAGTTCTTCTCCGGTGAAGGGTTTAGTGATAATTTTCTGTGAAGTGTCGCGATGAAACTTACTCCTCTGATATTCGTTACCACCGGGTAATGATGATTCAACTCTTAAGAAGGACTTGCATGAAGAGAATTTTCAAGAAGATGTCGAGATTAAAAATTCCAACGTTTCCGATAAGCTAGTCTTTCTCAACACTCCTCTATCCGACAAGGATGAGTGTTTTGCTCCTGAAGACGATAATGATGAGATCGATGATTTTCTAGCTATAGAAGTATCTTCTAACTTAGAGGAAGGATATTTCGATTCAGAAGGAGACATAGCTTTTCTTGATAATCTACTTAGTGATGATGATTCCCATAATCTCGATTCCAAAGTGACTTCCGATCATGAGCCAGAACAGAATGAATCTTCAATTACTTTTTCTCCAAGGAGTGATCCTCTTCACCATGAGTTCGCCGGTGAACCTTTAACACTTCCTGCGAGGAATGATCGTGAATTTGAGGAATATCTTAGTCTTATGACAGTGCTTAATGAAATTTCAACTTCCCAGGGAAATTTTCATCAAAATTCAGTTATCGAGTCTCTTCCCATGTCTCCTATCCTCGTTGAAGATAGTGAGCCCACTCAAGAAGAGATTGATATTCTCCTTGTTCCAGATAATTTAATTCCGCCTGGTGTTGAAGATGCTGATTCCGAAGATGAAGTTAATGAGTCACCTAACCTTGATCACCAAGATGATCCGTCAATTCCTCGACCTCCACCGGAACCTCCGGATATTGAGAAATGTTTTGAACCCAAAGCGGGAATTTTGATAATCAAAGAGTTTAAGGGTGTTTCTAAATCTCATGATTTTATGACCAGTATTCTACCCACCCTTGTTTCAGATTTACCCTTCATTTCCTCAATTGTCTCCTTCGAGAATGAAGACACCATTTTTGACCCTGGCATAGTCACATTTCTAAGAGCCGGTGGCATTTTCTAAACAGTTTCTTGTTCTAAGTATTGCTCTCCCTAAGAACAACTAAATTCAGGGATCGAGTCGAGCTTGCGACTCGGTAATCAAAAACAAGCCGCTTCGTGGGAGGCACCCCATGCTTATCCTTTTCTTTTCATTTTCTTTTTATCTTTGTTGCTTCCCCAAGGACAAATTAATTCGGGGGCGAGTATAGCTTGTACTCGGTTAACAAAAACTAATTGTTGTCTGTGTTGTGATTTGCTGGATTAACCCAACATTTCAAGAATCCTCTCGTGTCCGATGCCTCATTCCGGTGCACTAGAGTTTCTCATCCTTTGTGTG
>BQNB010209577.1:0-10327 GCA_026074375.1 Tanacetum coccineum
GTTGAGTTCATCACAATCAGAGTCATATGCATCCAAATCATCAGCTTGATAAGCTGCATTGTGAGTAATGACTGTCTGTATGGCTTGGCCTTCTGGGATTCCTGGATCTGCCAAGAATGCTAGTTCATCCTCATGTAGAATTTGACCACTTTATTGAGCTAGTACCAACAACACTTTATCTTTAAACCATGAATCATCCCGTTTTCTCCTTGGTTTTGTAACACCCCCAAATTGGGTCGCAGCGGAATAAGGGTCCGGGGCGTGTTACTTCTCAGATCAATAACACAAGATATATATAGAACGACCAAAAAGTCGTTTTAAAACTGATACATTGGATTTAACATATGTTTGATACAAATAGCCCGAAGCTTTAACTTGTTCATTGTTATTATTACAAAGATACTGGTTCCCAACACATGAGTTTCCCAAAACATAATGCAACCAAATCTTTAGCAAGACATCCCAAAACAAAATCACCAATGTATCCTTGGCACCTTATGCTTACTGATCTCCTGAAAAACATTGCTTTAAAACGTCAACAATAATGTTGGTGAATTCATAGGTTTGATAAATCATATATTGTAGGACCACAAGATTTCCCAAGTGTATGATAATGCAACAGATGCAGACATCATATAAATGTAATTACGTTGCCCTAAGCTCATGACACTGAAGCTCGACATAAATGAATACCATATAAATGGCCTACATTGCCCGTGATGATGTTCTAACCCGCAACATCCTATGTTCGACATGGTATATGTTCGTTTGCCCAGTGATAGCTAATCACCCGAACGGGGATGTCAATCCCAATAGATCTATTCATAACATTCGTGCTCACAGTCCAGTAATTCACAGTTCATGATAATGGGCTCTGATAGGGTTATCGCTCGCTACTTAGGCAACACGTAATCATAATGTAAAGTATCCACTTATGTCCCGTTGTAAAACATTGCATGTTTCTCACCCCAAAAACTTATAAAACAAAAGCATGTAAAACGTGGGGCTATGAACTCACCTCAGCAGTGAAGTGAATGAGTAATAATCGAGTAAGTGAAATAACGAGTCACGAACAAATCCGAAGGCAACCTAATCAAACATAGGTCGTATAAGTACTATGTACTTCGATAACTAATAGCGTATACAATCCTATATAGCTCATCACCATCTATTTGTAATTTAAAAATCGTTGTTATTAAGTGAAAACGTTTATAATTATCGTTATGGTAAAACTAGCATAACTTTCCCGTTTTAAACCCGTTCCTCGCGTTTCTAACGTCCACGTCTTCGTATTAAGATGACATATAAAAATATTACAATTTTATATTTTATAACCTTCTGATGAACAGTAATTTTACTGTTCATGACGTTTTATAAATTTTTCTTTTATAAATTTAATTGTAGTAAAACCCGTAAATGCAACAACTTATTCATTTTAATCCTGATTTTAGCGATTCCTTCGAGCACGTATTTGTTATCAAAATTATCACATTTTTATAAAGTGGGGTCTGCTGATGAACAGTAATTTTTAGAGTTTTTACAGTTCATAGTTTATAAAATTACTTTTATAAACTTTAATTATCGTAAACGTCGTATTTTATTTGTTTTAGCTCTGTTTTTAGTAATTCTTTCGAGCACGTTCTCGTAATTGAAAGTTCTATTTATTTATGAGGTTTACAAAAATAAATGTTTCTGTCATGAACAATAACTTTTTATAAAATTTATTTTATAAAAGTGTTAATTATCGTAAACTCGCAAAATTCATAACTTCTTCATTATTGATTGAAAAATTACGATTCTTAGCATTTTGGAATCCTAAAAATGTGTACAATCTGTTAAAATGTTAAACTTTCTGTTTTAGAAGTATTTTATAACTTGCTTTTATAAAGTTTACTTTATAAAACTGTTATTAACGTAAATCGTGTTTTTATCGTATCTTTTTCGTTATTAATCTGTTTTTCGAGTTACTTACCTTTTTGGAATCTTCACGAGACGTATTATTTGTATAATAGGTCAAACCTACTGATTTAAATTCGAAATCCAAGCAGCCCGTATAATATCAATATGTATACTTTTATATTACGCTTATTTTTATGTACTTTTTAATCTTGCAACTTACTACAAGTCTTTTATACCATATATATTATATGTGTTACATATAATAAAGTCCATTAGTCCATTCATTGTCCTCACAAGTCCATGGTAACAAGATTAACAAGCTTACAAAGTTATTTATACACGTTTACTTGTAGCTTTTTTAAGTAAATCATTAAAAACCCTAATCTTGCATTAACACTTTTTAAGTTTAACCAAGATTGTAAAACACTTATGTATCTATTTATAACCTCATAATATCATCCATATAACATGTGTATAAGTTCACAAAATCGTGTTTACAAGAAAAATCCACTTTTACAAGTTAAACATGTCCTAAATGATGATTTTGCTACATAGAACATCATATACGTATAAACTCTTTAAATGAAAAGATAAATGTTTTTAGATAACCTTATGATGAACAATGATGATGAGAAATGTGTGCTAAACCCTTGTTTAGACTTTAAACCCAAGCTTGCAAGAATGAAACCCTAATTATTCCAAGGAAACCCTAATCTTGTAAATACTTGCTTACACCTTGCAAATGCTTAACCAAGACTTTAAAACACCTTAGTATGTCTTAGGAATAATGTGTGAATGCTTGCATGGTCTTAGAAAATGAAGGTTTGGATTGAGTAAAATGGGTGTGTTAATGCCGTGGGTTGATAAGGAGAGAAAGGGAGGAAAAGTTGAACTTTTTGTTAAGTATGGATATGTGTTCTTATCTCTTGCAATGTATAAGTAATATACATGTAGGACTAGTCAAGGAGACACCAAGAGGGTCTTAAGGGAGTCTTAGTCTTGGTCTTTGGTCAAGGTTTGAAGAAATTGGATAGATGTTCCCTAATAGTTGAGGTTATCCCATAAAAACAAGGAAGGATGTTTTCTTATGATATTTTCTTGCATCCTCATGACCATATCCAGCCCTATATGCATATACATGATATATTTTTGTGATTTTTATGTATTGGGTATAAAAGTGGGTATTTGTTGGAGCGTAGAAAAGTTTTGGTGGTTCCAGGTATGCCTAAATGCAATTTATCGTGAAACGTAAACACTTTACGCAACCAATAAAAATAAAATGAAAAAAGTTAATAATTATGATCAAAATAATTATTTAACACTTGCTTTATGTAAACATTTAATTGTTTGATGCCTGTTTACATTGAATAATCGCTTTTAGCTTACGCGATTTAACTTAACGTTTACGATTTAAAGCAATGCGAGTATGACAATACATAGATACAATTGTGGAATTATTGCGACGTCAGTGATCCTAAAGCACTGGGTGTTATAGTCTCCCCGATAAGTGAGCCTTGTTCCTCAGGCTTAAAGATGCTTGGCACCTTGACGACGGTGTGGTCTTTGTAAAGAGGTGTGGGTGTTTATTTTCGGAAATTGATCCTCGCTTTCCCATGTAAACTCAGGACACTCGCTCTGAGTTCATGGGACCTTGATAATGGATTCGGCTTCGCTTTAACCGTTTTTAACTGCACGGGTTATGATTTCTTTTTTATACCTGCTACTCGGACAAAATTGTAAGCTTGTCATCAAAATGTAGTTCCATCCAACGGATACGGACTAATGGTTCGTCGGTCATGGCACTTTTTCACGATGGATACATAAAATGTATTATGAACCTTGCTCAGCTCTTTAGGAAGCTCAAGCTTGTATGCAACGGATCCAACCTTTTCCAACACCTAAATGTCCCACGTACCTAGGGTTTAACTTCCCCCGTTTGCCAAAACGTACCACCCCTTTCCAAGGCCAGAACTTCTAAGCATTAAATTTAATCCCCAACTTGAAAACTCCATTTGGTTACGCTTTAAAATCCGGTAACTCTTTTGTCGCTCGCGAGTTGATTGCATTCTCTACGTGATTTGATCGATTCTTGCTCAGTTGTTTCGTTGCACTATTTGGACCAGTGAGTTAAACGTCTCCAACCACGGCTAACAAATGGCCGTAGCTATCAACTTTGTGAACGACATCATTTCGACCATAAAGTGCTTCGAATGGTGCGGCCTTGATGCTAGCGTGATAGCTATTGTTATATGAGAACTCGACTAATGGCAAATGCTTAACCCAACCCTTTCCAAAGTCGATTTGCACAAGCAGCAAACTATCCTAAGAGTTTTGAATAGTCCTCTCGCTTTGTCTGTCTGTTTGTAGATGGTTGAAGTGACCTCCAGAAATTTGATGCGAACCTCGGGTCGCGATCACAAATGATTGATAGAGGTATTCCATGCCTTGTGACAACCTCCTTTAGGTATATTCTTGCAAGTTTATCCATAGGATCAGTCTCTCTCATCGGTACAAATATTTCTAACTTAGTGAGTCGGTCAACAATCACCCAAATGGTGTCGTAGCCTTGCGACGACTTAGGAAGCTTCGTGACAAAATCCATAGTGATGTTGTCCCACTTCCATTGAGGTATATCGGGTTGTACCAACAATCCTGATGGCCTTTGGTGTTCGGCCTTGACCTTGGCACAAGTTAAACATTTGCTAACATAGGTGGCGATGTTTGCCTTCATATTGGGCCACCAATATAGCTTTTTCATGTCTTGGTACATCTTATCAGAACCCGGATGGATAGAATACTTTGACTTGTAGGACTCATGCATGATCACAGTCCTCAAATCACCATAGCTTGGCAACTAACTCCTGCCGTTTAGACATAGAGTTCCATCCGCGCGGGGTTCCAACTTTCTGTCCTAAGCTTCTCCGGATCTTTAGAATTTTCAACCAACATGCCTCCAACATCTTCGTTCTTAATGTTTTCTGGTTTCCGTACTTCAGTTTGAGCATCCAAAATATGTTTGGGAAGATTCAAACCTATAGTCATGACTAAGGCTCGAACCCTTAATGTTGGCTCTTGTTCCTTCTTGCTCAAGGCGTCATTGACAACATTTGCTTTCCCTGGGTGATAACGAATCTCGCAATCGTAATCACTAAGCAATTCAAACCAGCGACACTGCCTCATATTCAGCTCCTTTTGATTAAGAATGTGTTTTAGACTTTTTTGATCCGTGAACACCGTACACTTGGTTCCGTACAAATAGTGTCTCTAGAGTTTCAGAGAAAACACTACCGCTCCAAGTTCCAAATCATGAGTCGTATAGTTCTTCTTATGAATTTTCCAGTGGTGTATGCAATAAGCAATCACCTTCTCTCTTTGCATCAACACAGCGCCCAAACCTTTGATCGAAGCATCGCAGTATACGATAAAATCTTCGCTTCCTTTAGGTAAAGCCATAATTGGTGCACTACACAACTTCTGCTTCAACAATTGGAACGTTGTTTCTTGTTTGTTACCCCACTCAAAATTGACCTTCTTCTGAGTGAGCTTGGTCATTGGTTTGGCAATCTTTGAAAATCCTTTGATGAATCTTCGATAATACCCAGCAAGACCTAAAAATTGACGAATCTCCGTTGGTGACTTAGGAGATGCCCAATCTTTAATGGATTCGATCTTGGCAGGGTCCACGTGAATACCCTGGCTGTCAATCACGTGACCGAGGAACTGTACTTTAGGAATCCAAAATTCATACTTGGAAAATTTGGCATACAACTCCTCTTTATTAAGCAACTCTAAGATTAACTTAAGGTGCTCTTCGTGCTCTTGCTTATTCTTCGAATATATTAGAATATCGTCAATAAAGACAATCATGAATTTATCCAAGTAAGGTTTGCATACCCGATTCATAAGGTCCATGAATACGGCAGGTGCGTTTGTCAAACCAAATGGCATAACTTGAAATTTATAATGGCCGTAATGAGTTCTAAAGGCAGTCTTCGGAATGTATTATTCTCGAACCCACAGTTGGTGATAACCCAACCTTAGGTCGATCTTCGAGTAGACACTCGACCCTTGAAGCTGATCAGATAAATCATCAATTCTTGGGAGCGAATAACGGTTCTTCACCGTTAGTTTATTTAATTCCCGGTAATCAATACACATTCGAAACGATCCGTCCTTCTTCTTGACAAACAAGACCGGAGCTCCCCAGGGTGAGGAACTAGGTCTTATAAAGCCCTTGTCGGATAGTTCTTTTAGTTGCTCTGACAACTCTTTCCTTTCGGAAGGCGCCAATCGATAAGGTGCCCGTGCTACAGGTGCGGCACCGGGTATCTAATCGATTTGAAATTCCACTTGTCGAGTTAGAGGGTGACCCGACAAGTCCTCTGGGAATACTTCAGGAAAATCTCGAACTATCAGTACATTCTCAAGTCATTTTTCTTCAACTTGTCTTCAGTCTCCTTGTATTACATGTGCAAAAGGCATGACATCCCTTATTAGCATGTACATTTGTGCATTACTGAACAAGATGATGTTCAGTCATACTAGTTAGCGTTGATTGCTTCTGTAACTACGAATAATCAATGTTTTCATTTCCCAAAGTGGAACACAACTATCTTTTCGTTCACAACAATGATGGCCTTGTATCTCTCCAACCGACTCCATACTAAATATGACATTGAATCTGCACAATTCTATGCATTTAAGTCGATGTTGAAAGGGTGATTTAGTAAATTCTCTAATGGCGAGCAAATTTGATAGCAAATTGTCCTAGGGCGACTAGTGATGTGTCTCAGCCTTTCATCTTAGGATTTGTCATAAGATGATGTCGACTTTATAGTAAGATAGAGTGAAGGTCTGCTTAGTTGCTATGGTTACTAATTCGATTTCTTGGAGTAAATACGTTTTATGAATACGCACACAGAACATGATATAAGTAGGAAATTGTTTTCTTGACAAGAAGTTTTTAGAGTGACTACTCTCAGCATGGCATGGTACTTTCCTGAATTATACATAGTTGATCAGGCCATGTATAATTGAGGATTAACGATGCATTGCTCATTTTCGTCAAAATAGTGTTATGATTTCATGATATTCGTGAGAGTAGTTTGCAAGAGTAAATAAGGAATCTAAGTTAATATTGATGAAATTTTCATAATACGATAATTTGATAGATAATTTAAAGTCATTCGTACAACGGAAATTTAAGAGAAACACAACGAGAACTCCTAAGGAGATAAAGTTTAAGATAGTTCCAACTTAGGGTTTACTAGGCAAAGCGAGACAACTTTCTCTTTTAAGCTTTGATCTCATCCTCAATGTTGTTAAGGTCTTATTTTTGGTTCTCCTCCTCCAAAGGCATGCACCACTCCACGTGCTTCCATACTTCCAGCTTGGTTTCCATGGTTTTGATTCTTCAGCTCCAGGCAATCCCTCTTGTAGTGTCCTAGACCTCCACACTCATAACAGGTAAGAGTTCGTTGATACTCAGTAGCAGTTTCTACAATTCTAGGCAGATGGCCAAATCTTACCTTGCATATGATTTTGCACTTGGTACACATTGACCCTTATGAGGTAATTTGCACTTGGTGGCACAGTGGTTAAGGTTCCAGCATAGTTTTTCTTCCATTCCCCGTACTTTACATGCATGGTCCTTTGTGGTGACATTTCACTGTTGCATAGAGGTATGGACCCAACAATATTTCTTGTTGTGTTGGCCCAACAATTGTGCCCAAAACACCTTTATGCCTTTGTGTTGTTGTTAGAGCTTTCCAATGTTGTCACTTTCCACGTTCCTTTTGTTGCTAGCATTCCTGCTACTATTGTTTATCTACAGTTTTGGTGGTTTAATTGACTCCGTAAATAGCAATAGCCTTGATAGCATTAGCCACTCACTGGGCTACAATCTGTTCAATTTCCTCGACACTCATCCCTATTGATTAAGGTTGCCCCTATTGTTTTCTCCAAGTACAAGAAATTATAATACCCGATAGATTTCATACAATTCATAACGTGAACTATGACAATAATGAACAATAAATAAAATGGGATCACATCAACAAACTGAAATATAAAAACCCACACGAGATCGACATGACATAATACATCCCATTCTATATATTAATCTGGAAAACATACATGATACTGTTTGGTGACAAAATGATTCCCTAACCCTAGGTTAACAAGGAATGAAAATAAACCTAGAGCCCAACTAGCCGGGAGTTACCTCGAAATACATTAGTAGGCTGTACTAAATAACTAAAGCCCATAAACAGAATCTAGGAACTGTTAACCAGTATCCCCTTTTAAGAGAGGTGGTGAACGCGGTTGCTCCAGCATCCAGGCCTGGGTACGTATGATATGCTCAATAGCATGATCATTTGCGTCCTGACGCTGCCACTCATGGCGATACGCCTGAGTCTCAATACACTAATATGTTCCCTTCTATAACCTCATACCTAGACAAGGCTTGATGGGTCTCGATGCTCTCTTGTCTCGATAAGCAGCTCTCTCATCACAATATCTTCAATCTTAGCTCTCACAGCAGCCCCGTCCTCCTGGGCCTTCTGATGTTGTGAATAAAACCCCAAACTCTCTCTCCTGCGAACATTATCCTGGTAACTGACCCTCAAGTTGACCACCTCTATGGCAGCCATAGTCCTCCTCTTAGTATCTCGAACCCTGGTATCCACAGTGTCTATAAAACTGTGATTGACCCTGTAGGCCATAGTAGATCCTGGCAGTCTAGCAGCAGCAACAGAGCTCTCCCCAACCTCAACCCTAGGTGTGGGAGCAGTAAGTAGTAGCCTCTTTCGAGGTGGCGTGTCAGCCTTGGGAATGTCAGCTCTGCGGCTAGTGGATGGTGCAGGTAGTGGTATAGGTAACAATGGTGGCGTCCTTGCTGGAAGTAGTGAATGATATATAGATGGTGTTGTAGCTCTCCTCTGATCCATGGCTGTTGTAGTATGTGGGGTTCGGATAAGTGTGGGTAGAAGGGATGGTGGTGGTAGTGGCGGTGTAGGTGCAAAAGCAACCTCAGTAATGTATGGCTCTATAGGTGCCTCATCCTCAGCTGGCACTAAATCCTCAGGGTGCTCAGGCTCAGGAATGTACATTGGTACATGATCCTCTAGCTCCATGGGATCAGGTACATACTCTGAAGGACATGGTGCCTGCTCCAACAGCTGTCGGGCAGCCTCCTCGTAAGGATCCTTAGACGGGATACTCTAAGATTGTGCCTCAGTGTGGACGGAAGTATAGGTAACCGCGGAATCAAACGACATAACTGCTGTAACAAGCAAAAATAACTTATATAACTATATTATATAAGACTGGTATATATGTAGTATAATATAAACACGTATATCAATTATGAATGCATCTAGTATAACCAACTAATGCAACAACAATGTATGTATAGAATCGTTAATGGCACTTATGTAAGCCTCGTGCATACCCCTTTGTGTGTATGCAATGTTTGAAAATGGTTATAGTCCAGCAAAACATTTGACCTGGTTCTCTATAACCTTGGCTCTGATACTAATCTGTAACACCCCCAAATTAGGTCGCAGTGGAATAAGGGTTCAGGGCATGTTACTTCATAGATCAATAACACAAGATATATATAGAACAACCAAAAAGTCGTTTAAAACCGATACATTGGATTTAACAAAGTATTTGTTACATAAGCCCGAAGCTTCACTTGTTCACTTGTTTAAAATACAAAGATTTCTAGCCCATAACAGATATACAAAATGTAATGCGACAAAATCTTAATGCATGATATCCAAATCAAAACCACCAATGTATCCCTTTCACCTCGTGCTTATGGACCTCCTGAAAACATTGCTTTAAAACATCAACAATAATGTTAGTGAATTCATAGGTTTGATAAATCGTATATTGTAGGACTACAAAATTTCCCAAGTGTATGATAATGCAACTGATGCAGACATCATATAAATGTAATTACGTTGCCCTTAGCTCATGACACTGAAGCTCGGCATAAATGAATACCATATAAATGGCCTACATTTCCCGTGATGATGTTCTAACCCGCAACATCCTATGTTCGACATGGTATACATTCGTTTTCCCAGTGATAGCTAATCACCCGAACGGTGATGTCAATCCCAATAGATCTATTCATAACATTTGCGCTCACAATCCAGTAACTGCCAGTTCACGATAATGGGCTCAACTAGGGTTATTGCTTGTTAGGAATAAATCTTCATACGACTTTATACTGCCACCAGTACTAAAGGAGTTAGTACTGCCAGTACAAAGTTTGTACTGCCAAGGTTACTTAATACTGCTAGTAGTAGGAGTTTGTACTGCTAAATGGTCAAAGCTGATGAACTGAAGATAAGAATGCATGGAGAGTATTTTGGGATATTTAGTTTTGAATTGTAACTGATCCTAATAGATAGGC
>BQNB010209578.1:0-10327 GCA_026074375.1 Tanacetum coccineum
AATAACCTCTACTAGTGTAGTTAATATTTGATCTTTAAAAATTTATAGAATGGGTGTTTGTGGTGTGTGTGTGGCGTCAAGGGAGGAGGAGGGAGAGACAAATGCAGAATTTTAGATGTATAATAACTTGTGTGTGTGAAAATTGGTCAAAAGTGGCCTTTTATATGGGTTTGGAGCAAGGTGTCAAGTGTTTAAGGCCATGGCTTGAATCAATGCCAAAGGGACACCTCCCCCCTTGGTGAATCCACCCCAATGAGAAGGGTTTTTAGTGGGATGAGTTATAAAAAACTTGTCCCACATTTTGTAAATGCGGGTATTATCAAAGTCCGATATTTAAAAATGTACGATTTGTAGTCGTTTTTCGTAAAAAGTAAAAATAGTACGAGACACGAAAAATAAAAACAAATGTAATAAAAATATTTCTACAAAAATTCGATAACATAAACATCGATGCTTAACGTAGAATTCGCCGGTTCTTCGTAAAAGTTACTTAAATTGCAAGTGCAAGCCCTAATTTCTTCCTGGTTAGTCGTGAGTTCATATCTCAACATAAAAATGAAAATTATAATTAATACTCGAGAATAAAATAATGACCTGAATTTGACGGATTGTCACACAAAGAATAGGTCTACGTTTCTCAACCAGAAGGATTTGTTGATCAGGACAACCCATCGCATGTATACAAGCTCAAAAAGGCCCTCTACGGTGTACAACATGCTGTTAAGCTTCCTAATCTCACAACAATTCTCCAAAGATGCAGTTGATCCAACACTCTTCACACGGCAAGCCGGGAATGACTTAATACTAGTACAAATTTATGTTGATGATTGTAACAACCCGAGTTTCAGGTCAACATCTATCCCTAGCCTAAGATAGTTATTTTTAATTACGTAAATAATTATAGTCGTTATGCTATATGTGGTTGATTAGAATTTCTATTTATTAGTGAATTTCATTCCGTGATTTAGTTTCTATTTGTTTTTAGCACTTAAGAAAGTCAGGAAAATATATTTTTACTGCTCCGAGAGCGTAAATATGTTAATTTTGTATTTTTCATCGTTTCCCAGAGTTTTTGTAAAAATCGTGTTTAAAGGTCGTGTTTTACGAGATTTAAAGTTTTATTAAAGGTTTTAAACTATATTTAGTGGGACGAATTTAAAATATTTACAAACGTGATGTTACCCGTGTTTGGTCGACTAAGTAACATAAATATAACCATTTTGTATTAAACTTGCAAGAACTTATGAAAGGAGGGGTTAAAATTGCCAATTGATTAAAGTCTAATTCTATAAATAGTACACCATATCCTTCATTTTATTCATTTATGAAATTTTCACTTTTCTTGCTCCTCCCTCCCCTTGTCCGTTCGAAATACACACACACACATATAAAATCACCATCAAAAATTTGTTACTTATCATTTAAATATGATTATACCATATTAATCCTTGTTCAATCCTCTACATTTTCTACTAAAAAAAACCTCACATGCAATGAGTATTTAAGAAGTTGGGTTTTTGGTCAATTTCTATTGATTTGGTGTATAAGGAAGTGTTTCTAGTTGGTAGATTGTTGTTGTAATAAAGTGGTTTAATTTGAAAAGTGGTTTTAGTTTGGTTTTGGTGTTCGTCTGTACGGTCTAGCAAAGGGGGAAACAAAATCAAACTTTGTTATTGCTTTATGAGCACTTGTTTATGTTTATGTCTTGATTTATTTGATGGTTATTACATGTATGTAATTATAGCTAGTTGCAAGTAACAAAATGGGTTTGAAAGTATTCAAGTTATGAACAGTGTTTTTTATGAGTTTTAGTACCATGTTTTAAGCTAGTAAATGCGACAACCGTCAATTTTTCGGAAATTTTTAAATAAACTTATAGTTACCTTTTTACTTTTTCCGTGTTTGACTTGACTTTTGACCGTTTGACATTTTATCGTCAAAAAAAAAAAAAAAAATTTACCGCGTAATTTTCAATTATAAATTTTTATCATTTTTTTGACCGTTTGACATTTTCAAAGACTTATTTTAATAATAAATCATTAATTTACTTACATCATTTTCATTTATAAATTTTTATCATTTTTTATTCTATCATCGGAGTTGGAAACTGTGATCAACGGTACGACACGAAACAAATTAGATCTTATTTATTTATCGTAATTTATTTTATAAAAATATTTAATAAATTATTTTACATTTTATTCAAAAGCGTTGGTTGAAAATGTGAACATTTAAATTAAGATTTATTCTTTTTTTTGGACAAAGTCTAAAACTACTACTCCATAAATAATAAACAATTTTAAATAAACGTTACAAAATATTTATGAAATATGAGTGTTGTAAAATAATTCATTTTTATAAGAAAAAATAATTTGAAAAACAATGGCATAAGTTTCGTCTTTTAAATCATCCGTTAACTCGCCCAAACGAGCCCCGAACCAATATTTTACAAAAATACCCCATAAGATTACAACTTTAGTCCCTAGGAAAAATTTATAAAATATACCCTGGACTATTATACATTTTACATTTACATTTAAATCTTTTATATATATATAAATTCTAACTAAAACTTTTCATTTATAACAAATCCTAAACACACACATAATCTAAACACTATCCCCTCTCCTCTCCCATACTTTTCGGCGCCGCCACGCCTCCGGCCACCGGAAT
The DNA here is from genome assembly GCA_026074375.1 of Tanacetum coccineum. Classification (NCBI taxonomy): domain Eukaryota; kingdom Viridiplantae; phylum Streptophyta; class Magnoliopsida; order Asterales; family Asteraceae; genus Tanacetum; species Tanacetum coccineum. The sequence continues at coordinate 2,674 of BQNB010209578.1, forward strand.
AATTTTCCGGCGAAGTCCCGACGATAGCCGCCACCATCTCGCCATCAACACCATCCTCTCCACCACTCGCCTTCACCATCCGAACCCCTCACGCCGTCTCCATCACCTCTGCGCACCAGTTTACACACCCAAATTCCATTCCATCCGCCGAATGCAACACCATCACCACCATAGATCCGTGACACCGACACCATCTAAACCGCCACACCACTTTTATTTTTATCATCACCGTCGACATGAAACCCACCACCGACGAACCAACATCATGCACCACCACCACGGCTACCTCACCATCCGCCGCCACTTCGAAACCACCACCACTCCACCTCTTTTCCGTTTTGGATGGTTACTTTTTTTGTATAAAAGTTAATAATAAATCTAAAGTGGGTTTGTTTGTTTAAACTTGTTTCTTTTCTTGTTTTAGTGCTTTTGATTCGGATAAGTTTTTCATGGATATATGGGTGTTTGTTTCGTCGCTGAAAACACCACAAGTGGTGTCCGGTTTGGACCGCCGCCACCACAGCCACGCCCACTGCATGGCGTCGGGCTCGTGGTTGCCTTGTTTTGCTCCTCACTCTTTTCTTGGTAAATCGACTGAAAAACACGGCTATAAAGGGGTGTTCGTTTCTGCACGTTATGCCCATAAGGGGTGTTTGTTTCTGCATAAAAATAGCCCCAGTGGGGGTGTTTGTTTGCTGAATTTTTAGCCCAAAAGGGGGCGTTTGAATCTGCGTTTTATAGCCCAGTTGGGGCGTTTGGTTCTGTGGTTAGCAGCAGTTAGGACGCGTTTGGTTTAACTACTGCGCCACTAGGGTACGTTTGGGTTAACTGTCGCCTCAAAAGGGGGTGTTTGGTGCAACAGCAGCCCCATAAAGGGGTGTTTGGGACTGCAGTTAACACCCAACAGGGGTGTTTGGTTTTAACAGCTCTAAATAAGGGTGTGCTTGCTTTTACTTATATTTACTATATATGTAAATTTGACAAATTAATAATTATGAGACGCGAGAAATATTGGTGATATTGATTGATGAAAATATGAAATATTGTATTTTAGATACATGGAACCGTTATATAAACGGTAAGGTCATGCCGAAATTTATAAAAACTTATATACTTAGTATTTTTCGTTTAAAACTCTTACTATATTAAAAACCCGATAAATTGACAAAGCTATGTAGTTTTATGACTATTAAATTATAGTTATACAATAACACGATGAGTAATCGGAAACTATACTTTTACAAAAGATATAACTATTTTAACTAAAATCCGTCAAGAAAACGAAATACTAAATATTAAAGTATTATTTTATAAGTCCCGACTAAAGGACAATAATGACTATTGTTAAAACTTTTAAAATGTTATCCAAGACTTTAAAACGTGTATTTACTTTTAAGCAATAACTTTTTTTTATTTATTTCATTTGGTGATTCTCGAACGCGTGTTGAATTATGTTGTTTTAATTATTTTCTCTTGTCGCTTATGTAATACTTTTCTTATATGAAATACACGCCGCGCTTTATATTTGTGTTTTATTTTCACGAGTGATATGATATGTATATGTACAACATACTTTAAATCGTTCTTTGACTTTGTTTAATTACATATTCATGTATGCCCGCACGTATTATATATCTTCTTGTCCTTTATATGTATTGCATACTTTGTTTTTACCTTTTCGATTTACCTTATTTAACCAACCACCAAACTTTTACAAGTTGAAATCTAAATCTTTTATTAATGTGTCGAGTTAATGTAATCATCCATCGGAAAACCCATATGCAACATCCTAAACTGGTGGGTCATAACTGTTAAGATAAACGGCAACTTATTCATCAAGCTGTTCCGGTTTTTATTGTGTATGCCTAGTATTTGCCCACCAAACTATTACAATTGCAACGTAAATATTTTATCTAAGAGTCGTTTTTTTGTCGATGTAATCTCATCGAAAAAACCCCAAAATCCTACACCTCTTAAAAGAATGGAGCTTAACAATTAGAATTATAGCAAATTCGCCGTCATGATAAGATATTGTTGAATGCAAGCGGCTATTTGTATTTGATTCTTTGCTTCGAGCACGCAGTGTGTTTATAGCCTTACGCATTCTAATTCTTTTTACGTTTTGAAAACCGCCGAGGGAGATACATGCTTGTTTTTGAAAATCGAAAACAGGTGATTTTTTATGTGAACGTGCTTATTGTAGTGTTATGTTGTGGCCTTCCTTCATGAAACCGTCTATCACCATCTAACCGCGTGAACGCCTGATGCAATAATAATAGATATATTTTGGCCTATACGCCCTGTGGGCGTGTGTTCCTTGCGCTGAGGGCATCGGGGACATTTGTATTTAGTATTGGGAGTGTGTAGCACTCTCACTCCAGGTGGGCACATGGTTAAGGTTCGTTTGTGGTCTCTAGCCTCGTTTTGTGATTTTTCTATGAACTAAATGATTTGCTATGCTTGTGTTCGAAATGATTGTTTCTAAACTTATGAATTTCTTCAACGTTTGGTTTGACATTTTTAGCATGTTTATCTCAGGTATATGTTGACTTGCTTGGATCGGGATGGAATGCAGATATCGAAGGACGTGGACTTGGTGAACTTTGCACATACATAAAATGTTTTCTTTTAAAGAAAACTTAAACATGTTGTGGATTATTCTTTTCCTTTTTTTTTTTATTTTTTTTTTCTATTTTTTTTTTTTCTTTTTTCTTTTTTCTTTTTTTAGAGGGGGATTGGGGGGTGATTTAGGCTCTATGGGGGTGAGGGGGGGGGGCGGCAGATTGGATGAGTTAATGTTGTGTTGGGTGGTGGGTCGTTGTGGTGCGGGGAGAGGGGGGTGGTGGGGTCGTTTTTTTTTTTTTTTGGGGGGGGGGTTGGGGTTGTCTGTATGTGGTGGGGTGTGGGATTCGGGTAGGGACGCTCGGAGATTCGGTGGTGTGTTTTAGGGTGAGGGGGTGGCAAATCGAATCCCGGGACGGGATTCCTTTAAGGGGTGGGTACTGTAACAACCGGCAATTTTCAGAACTTTAAATTACCATTTTACCCTTTGACTTTTTGGTTTTGACTTGACTTTTTGACATTTTGACCTCTTACTGCCGCATAAAAACGATTACCGCGTGGCCGGTAAATTTTTGAAACATATCTAAATAATAAATCATATTTATTACTACTTATCTATCATTACAAATTTATTTTTCAAACTTATTTGAAGCGAAAACGAGAAGATATCTCGCAAATTGTGAAAACCGCACACAACACGTACCGACGCGGAAATAATTAAATTATATTTAATTATCATAATTTATTTAATAAAAATATTTAATAAATTATTTTACATTTTATTCAAAAACGTTTGTTAAAAACGCGAATATTCGAGTCAAAGTTTTAATTTACGGACAACGCTTACCTGTGACACCCAATGGCTACACAAATAAATAATAAACATTTTAAATATATTTTATAAAAACATTTATAAAATACTAGTTGTGTAAATACTCATTTTTGTGGGAAAAATCATTTGGAACGCAATGGCGCAAGTTTGGTGTTTTGAATCATCCGTTAAGTAGCTTAAACGAGTCCCGCACCAATACTTTACAAAATTACACTTTAAGTCCCTGTGGGAATATTTACAACTTTTACCCTAAAACTATACTACACTTGCTACATTTTTTTTCATACTTTAGGGTATATATACAAACCCTATTAGGGTTTCATCTCATTTAAACTAGCCACCACACACACACACACACACTCTCTAACTTTTTCCGACGCCTCCTATTTTTACGGCCAGATTTAGGCCAGAATTTCGGTCACCTGCCGCCGACATCCACCATCTCATCACCCCCCATCGCCATGCCACGAGCCGCACCATCATCACCCCAACCATCCCCCACCGTCGCACCATCACCATCTCCAAGCCACCACCACCTTCACCTCATCACCACTGCCGCATCTCTACCACCGCCGCATCTCCACCACCTCCACCCCATCAACCCGACACCTACACCACCTCTACCACAGCTATCAACAGCCGACGCACGCCACGCCATCATCATCATCATTTCCACCAACAGCCGCCACCATTATGGCAGCCACCACCTCGTCACCACCTCCACGTCCATCATCACCATGCCACCGTCAACACCATCACCGCTGCCACACCCCCGTTGCCATCACACCACCAGCCACGCACCAGCCACCTCACCACCATCTTTACCCCTTATATTTTCCAAGTTTAGTTGGTTAAATCTTTTGTAAAAACTAATAATAAATTTTGTGTGGTTTTGCTTGTTTTAACTTATTTTCATGGTCTTGTTTAGGGCTGTAAACGAACCAGACGAACACGAACTGAGCCTTGTTCATGTTTGTTTATTTAATTTTAGCCGGACAAATAAACGAACACGATCACTTAAACGAACGAATTTTCTTGTTCATGTTCGTTTATTAAGATATATGGTTGTTCATGTTCGTTTATTAAGACAATAAACGAACATAAACGAACGAACATACACGATCAAACGTGAATAAACATAAAATTTATAAAAATATACACAATATTGTATTTTATTAGTGTTATTTTGTTTATATTTTAAAACTATATAATAAAAAGATACGATAGAAGAACATAAAAATATATATGATCATCAACGAACGAATAATCGGACATTCACGATCATAAATGAACGAACAAGACTTTTGTTCATGTTCGTTCATTTAACTAAACGAACGTAGAATGTTGTTCATGTTCATTCATTTAATAAATAAACGAACATAAGCGAACTTTTTACCGAACGGTTCATGAAATGTTCACTGAAAGTTCAGTTCGTTTACAGCCCTAGTCTTGTTTAAGCTTATTGTTAGTTTTTGGCTTATGGTTTTGGTTGGTATTACTCGGCTGAAAAACACGCCCACAAAGGGGTGTTTGTTTCTGCTTCTTATCACCCAAAAAGGGCGTTTGGTTCTGGGTTTAATAATCTAACAAGGGTGTTTGGTTTTGGGGTTAACAGCCCCAACAGGGGCGTTTGGTTCGCTGTTTAACCGTCCCAAAGGGTGCGTTTGGGACAGCAGCCCCAATAAGGGGTGTGTTTGGTTTACTTATCTTGTTATTTATTTGGCCTCGTCTAGTTATATATATTGAAACACGCGGGTATTTTGCAACATGGATTGATTCAAGTGGAAAACATTGAGTTTTGTAAAAATAGGAAACGTCGTATAAACGAATAGGTCATGCCGAAATTTATAAAAATTTATATACTTAGTATTTTTCACTTAAATTTCTATTATCTTAGAAAACCGATAAAAGAACGAGATATAGTCTTAAGATTATTTATTTGTAATGATACAATAAACCGGTAAATAAACGAAAACTATACTTTTACAAACGAGACAACTAGTTTAGTTAAAACGCGTAATGAAAGACTAAATTATAAAATATTATTGTATAATTCCCGACTAATAGACAAAATAATAACTTTTGTAAAAACTTTAAAAACGTCATTTATCTAATTTGTAACTTTAAAACATGTGTTTACTTTTATGCAAGAACTCTTTATTAATTTAATTAGTGATTTTCGAACACGTGTCGAATTATATTGTTACGATTATTTTTCCCACGTTTCTTATAAAATACTTGCAAAATATTATATACTTTGAATATTTACCCTTCTCGTCTTCCTTTTTTATATATAATACTCGCCACGTATTATATATTTTTCTTGTCTTTCATATGTAATATATACGAAATATATTACATACTTTGCTTTTACCTTTCAGTTTATTTTATTTAACCAACCACCAAACTAATACAACTTGAAATCCAAATCCTTTATCAACGTGTCGCGTTGATGTACTCATCCATCGGAAAACCCAAATTCATCATCCTAAACTAGTGGGACTTAACCGTTAAGATAATCTGCATCTTCTTGGTCGAGCCGTTCTGGTTTCCGTTGTGTTTTGCCTAATATTTGCATTTCTGCTAATTGCCCTACAACATTGAGGTGAGTTCATAGCCTCACGTTTTACTTGTTTTATATTTACCTTATAACTTTTGGGGTGAGAACATGCTCATTTACAAACTTGTTTACTCTAATGATTTCAAACTCTTATAAATGTTTGTTTTCAAACTCGGTTACATGATTGATATCACACTTTGTTTTACTTATGGATGAAATTACTTAAAGCCTTTCTTTTGGAAATACATGGTTGATTTTACTATGGACACGAGTATCTTGATCTACTTTCCCTGTTTACGTGTTGCCTAAGTTGCGAATAGACCACTAATGCCCGAACTATCATGAACCATTAATTTCTTGACCGACTGGCTGGTTAAGTAAGCGCGAGTGTTATAAATGGATCTATTGGGACTAATTATCCCTATCCGGGTGAGTAGCGCTCACTACCCATGGGGCTCCTGATAAACGGATATATACCATGACGGATTTCACTAGGTGGTCTTGGTCAGATACCTCTAGGGCAGTTAATTTCTTGTTTGGCCTATAATATGATGCATCAAATTGAGCTTCGGTGTCATGAGCTTAGCGCAACAGTAAATACCTTTTATGTGAAGTTGTATCTGTAATTCACCACTTTATGTATGACTATATTTTAGCATGTTTTTTCTCAGTGATTACTATTGGAACTTCTTTGACTTGCTATGTGGATCCTACGTGCAATATGATATCATTTTTTCAAGATTTTATTACCTCATGCATACTCGTTGTCCTTTTTCAAACTTAATTATGAATTCCGCTACATTTTACTTACGCTGTCCGCAGCAACGTTTAATCTCATATGAAATATTGTGAAACTTATTTATTTTTAAATAATGCAAAGAGTTATGATTTTCAAAATGTCCATTAGTGGTCGTTCCCTTTGCCTTGTGTGATGTATATTATGACGTCACGCCCTCGGACACGAATTCCGTCTAGGCCTCATTTGGGGGTGTGACAGATTGGTATCAGATCCAAGGTTATAGAGAACCAGGTAGAATATCTAGGTAGAATATCTAGGTTTGGTCTAAACCAGTATGTGATCCTTACGTGCTTTTATGTATGCCTTGTACGTGCTTTTTCTATGGCGTATACGTGAGTATCATTTTGCCTTGAGCATGTTATGATATGAGTTTACCTCTGCTCTGATTTTATCTTTCCCTGCGTTTATGTTGCGTTGCGTTTATTTTTTTTCCTTGAGCTCTATTTTGCTATGAGCTTATGCTTATCTTTTCTACGCGGTCATATTTTCTCTGCGGTTACGTTTGTCCTACGTATATTTCCCCGATTACATATATGGAAGTTGTCTACGTATATATCTAAACTTTTCTAAGACATTGTGAGCGATGCAATGGTCTCAATTATTTTTCTCTTCGCGACCTTATACAATATCGTTTTACACGAAACCTGTCACAGTTTTGGTTTACATGGAATTATGTGTGAATCTAAGTATTACAAGTCTTGTATGGGCGGGAATTGTAATAGGAGGATTGATATTGATAATTGCAATGGTCTCAACTATTTTAAACTCTATGTCGATTTCCCTGATGTTTTACTCCCCGTCTCCGAAGACGAGTTTTAAACACTCGTCCCATACTCATTAGAGCACCGACATCGTTATGTCATCCACCACCTTGAAAATTTTGTGAGTACGTGTATTCCAT
>BQNB010209579.1:0-10327 GCA_026074375.1 Tanacetum coccineum
ATATCATAGCCGGCCCAAAACAACATAATAAAAGCCCATTACACTCATAACTGCCGTTAGTCCAAAACCCTTCGCATTTAATTTTCGTTAGCCCACAAGGACTTTCGGTGTAATTCAACCTATAACCCTTAAGGACCTTTTCTGTCAAGTCCCCAAATTTTAATCCCCACATGGACCTTTCTTGAAACAACATCTATATAATTGAGGGGCATTCTCTGCCAATCCACAAAACTTCACCCCTGCACTCCTTTATAAAATTTGCCCGCCAAAAAAAAACAAACCCCACATACTGTTCACCCTTCCCTGTCCCCCCTCCTCGACTACTGTTCATAAAGCTCCAAAACTTTCACAATCCCTTATCCCCACCTCATATGCATCCAAGTCCACGCTGGTAATCCAAGAGACTATCATTGGCCAAAAATTCAAGGGTTAAAATGAATCGGATTGGGCACCAAGCAAAACCAATGGCCAAGATTACTTTGAAGCTCCCTCTCACACAACAAACACAACTGTTGATTTACTCTCTATGAAGAAACACAAGTGAAGCATGAATACCTAGTATAAATATAGGAATTATAGCTCATTTGTAAGGGTCAAATTTTTGTGTTAAGAGTCAAAAACTTGTAAACCAAAGTTTGTACCATTTCAATATATTGTCTTTTTAATTACATTGTCATTTAAATTTCAGACATTTAAATACTTGCATTTTACTTATTGTCATTTTTAAGCTTTCCTTTAAATACTTGCTATTCACATTGTTGAGTCTCTCATATTCTTCCACCATGAAAGAACTACCACCTCTTTTCATATCCCACTTTGTTCCTCAACATTGTCAACCAACAAAACACCAAACAAACCTTTAAATTCCCAATCAGCCACCTTTGTCTCGATAGGATCATATGCATATCAATTGTTAGTGCAAATGATATATCAATATTTTCTATCAACCTCTCGTCAACACGTTCCTTCTTTAGCATCACTCACCCTTTCCCACTTTTTGACTCTATGGAATCATTTTCATTCACATCCAAAAGCACATCGTCTCCATCCTCGTCTTATTTTTCTTTTTATTCTCTTAATATATATATTGACATATGACTAAGTGTCATTCGTCTACTTTTAAAAGGTCATTCTCATAATATTCTTATGTCAATCAATAAACGAATCCCATTCTCGTTTATTAAAAGTCGGTCTAATCTTTCTACGTAAACATACATCTCGATTCTTTTTATTTCATCATTTAGGCTGTTTTTAAAATAATGACTACTTGTGTCTAGTTTCTACTTCTCTTTCAAAGTGTCATACTTCAGAATAATAAAACCTAGAAGTGCATGTCTAGTTCCCCGCTAACGCTTTGCTATATATATATGTGCACTTGTCTTCTAACTTTGTTTTGTAGCACAACAATATCTTGATTCCCTGGTGCCCCAAACAAGGGGGAGCATACACCGAGGGGGAGCACTTGCAAGCGTTTTGCTCATTTAAATTGCATCGAACTTCTTGAGCATCGATGGTAATTTATTTGATCCATGGATCCGTTAGAATCAATATACAAGGAACACAATTATCATGGGGATGCAATAAGCAAGGAGGAGCTAGGAGCTATGTGGTTTAATAGCATGGATTTAGTTTAACCATGATGATAGAAGACTTCACTAGGATGATGCAAGCTCACCATTAAAGGAAGATAGGATTGGGGATTGTCAAATACGATGTTTATTCATACTCCAAATACTTCACCTCCTTCACTTCAAAATAACCCTAAACCTTAAGGTCATCCTCTCATAACTTCAACTTATATATTTGAAGTACCTACTTTCTTTTCATGTCTTCTTCTCATCTATCACGACATCCTCTAAATTATCCAAGAAACACAAAATCACCTCAACCCTATTTCTCATGTTATCTTCTTATTCCTCCAACCAATATACTTGGATCACCTACCTTTTCCTCATTCTCTTATCATGTCTTCTTCACAAACCTCCAACCTATATGCTTCAACCATAATCCACACTATACCTTTTTGCTTCGACAAAAGGGGGAGAAAGGAGTGTAAACGAGTAACTTTTAAACTCTACTATGTGCTATAGTTTACATAGTTTGTCATCATCAAAAAGGGGGAGATTGTTAGTGCAAATATTACGATATTTAATCTATACGATCTCTTTATGTTTTGGTGATAACAAACATGTAACCTGTAATACATAACGTAAAGTACGCAAGTTACTCGTAATCACAAATCATCAATGCATACATGCATCAACAACACTCGATGTCTCAAGTCTGCATCAACACCGACATTTGTTTGCACCCGATGTAAATCACATAAGGTATGTACAAACAAATTAAACTTGTAGGATGATCAAAGAAAAATATTTTTTTCTTAACCATTACATTTCTACAAAAGTATTTTTCACAAAAATAAATAAACACAAAATACTTTTTAATAAAAGAAATGTTTTATTTAAATATAAAATTTGAAATCTGGTTTTCCCCCCAAAATGGAAGCTTCTATACCAGATACAACCTTCCCCACAAAAAGACAAAAAAGGGAGCGGAGTCTAGGCGGCGGCCCCCTTATAGGCCTGGCGGCCCCCTTATATATAAGGGACCGCCGGGACCGCCGTTGCCAGACTGTCAGCTTTCAGCTCCTATAAATAGTGGGTCATCTCCAACTGATTTCATAACCCTTTTGCACGAATTTCTCTCAGTTCTTTCTCTCTCTAGATCTCACTAAATCTCTCTAAATCTTTGATCATTTAACTTGTTTAATCTTGTTTAAATGTGATCCAATCTTCTACTCTTTCCTTCTTCCCTCAAGTGCAAGAGAAGAACTTCGGTCATCTTCAAGATCCGAAGTTATGTAGTCTAGTTAGTCCATTTGTAACATTTGTTACATATAGATCGAGTCAATGTCTTCCAATCTTTAGTAGTGTGTAGATCCAAATGATGTATATATTTGGATGGGTTGATTGTGGGTTGGTTAGTATTTTAGGCCTTAAAATACATTGGTGAAGTGGTAGATTGGTTCTAGCTAAGATTAGGACTCGACATTTAGCTTAGTGTCGGAAAATAATGTAAGCGACGCGGTTTATGTGTTTAGGCCATAAAACACAAGGTTTGTTATGTTGGGCCATAAAACATAACGGGTTTGGTTGTACCCGAAGAAGGACTCGACATCTAGCTTAGTGTCGGAAAATAATGTAAGCTTTGGTATAAGGTTTTCTCCGCCGAAAGGGAGCTTGTTGATTAGTGAAGTAACTCTCGAGTTGGATACTCGAGGAGTGGAGTAGGGCGAAGAGGAGCTTCATGACCGAACCACTATAAATCACCGTGTCGGTTTGCATTTTCTTTTACCTTTCGCTTTACTTATTTCTTTACATTTACCGCTTTACTTTTATACTTGCATTGTGCTCATGATTGTGTGAATGGTTGTGTATATCTTGTTAGTTAAGGTTGTGTAGATCTTTGTGCTAAATATTGTGAGTATGGTTATATTGTTAGAATATGCGTTGGCTATTATAAACATATTATCGACACTTCTTATATTGAGTCAAACTTGATAGGGTAATTGATATAAGAGATTTAAAGTTTTTAATGGAAAACGTATTCACCCCCCTCTACGGTTTCCACACGGTAGACAAGAATGGTCGTCTGAGGATCAAGAGGACATCATCATCCTTGGGCATGTCCAAGATAACAAAGTCTATGGGGAAAATAAATTTACCTATCTTAACTAGCACGTTTTTAGCGATACCTCTTGGATGTTTAATTGTTCTGTCAGCCAGTTCAACAGTCAACCTAGTGTGAGCTAAATTTCCTAAACCAAGATTGGTGTAGGTAGAGAGGGACATAACACTTACACTAGCTCCTAGGTCAATAAGGGCTTTATCAAAACAAACATTATGAATAAAACAGGGTAGAGTAAAACTTCTTGGGTCCTTTTCTTTTTGAGGCAAGGTGTTGTCGTGAAGTGTGGTCCCATTGGAATAGGTCTCCAGAATATTCACTTTACGTGCATCCTTCCATTCATCACAGTAGTAATCATGTAGTCGCCTTGGAAAGGGAACTGTTTCAGAAAATACGTTACTGAAGTGTGAGTCCGATACGGCGTATGGACTTGATCCGATACGACGTATCCTAGTTAAATCAGCTTTAGTAGTCGAAATCGATTTGACATGGTCCCTTGGGTTCGTTTTCGTGGAGCTGGGCAGACTTCCAAATCCTCTTTCTTGTAAGACTTTGCTCATCTGTCCAATCTGAATCTCCAAGGTTTTAATCGAAGCTCTTTGGTTTCTAATGGCAGCAACGGTAGAAGCTAGAATTTCTTTGATTATGTTTGAGTTCTCCTCATGTCTCTTTGCTGATTCAGCCATGAATTTGGTCAGCGATTCCTCCATAGTTTGTCTTCGATCAGGGTACGAAGAGTTTTCATTGTTTCGTTGGTAGAATCTTGGCCCTGTTGCTCTGTACTATGTCAGGCGATCGATACACAGTATTAAATTGATTTGAATACGTCGTATCAATCTGTTGAATGTCAGTACCCAGTATTGAATTTTATAGAATACGTCGTATTGTTTGGATGAACAAGATACATTGTACAGGCTGCAAATATCAATACGCTGTGTCTGTATAGAAAGTTAGATACGTCGTATTCAACTGGTGAATACGTCGTATCAGGTGTCCTATCAGAACACTATACTAGAAGAAATTTAATAATGCAGAAAATAAAAACACAATTAAAAACACACAAATAAACAAATACAAACATAATTAAATTATTCTAATTATGCTAATTAATGGTTAAAAACAAAATACTAACAAAATAAAGATTAAACAGTTTTCACTCCCCGGCAATGGCGCCAAAAACTTGATGTGTTGTCGTGTAGGTTGTATTTTATGATTATCAAGTTTTAGATTTATATTTAGCCGACTTATCCTAAAACAACACTCTAACGGGCAGTGTACCCGGTCAAGATGTAGCTTCGTTGGTAAGTAGGGTGTCGAACACTAAGCGCGAGAAAGTTAACCTTATATTCTATTAGTATTTTATTCAGTCTAATTAGTCTAATTAATTCTATGTTATTTCTAATTATTGTTAAACCTATGTTAAACATAGTTTTATTGATAAAGGGGTTGGGTTTCAGCCTGGGAGACTGGCATATGTTTTGTGGCGACTTAAATTAATTCAAAACATAATAATAACGCAAGAATATAATCAGAAGATAAAAGAGCGGTCTAGCCAAGTATAAGAAAACTGTATTAGCCATATTAAATCCGATTAAACGTTGGTTTGTTTGTTTAGTGCAATGAGTGCTTATCTCGAGGCGGCATATCATTCTTAAGACTTAGGCGGTACTTCTTCCTAAGACCTATACATGTTGAATCCTGTCAAAATTAACGCATCCTGTTAGCCTCAAAATATTGAGTCAAACTAGGATTCTCGGTCTTTATCTAATATATGTTGTAATAGGCTAGTTACGGGTATCGGGCTCGTTTAAGTAATCTAATATTACACGTGTTGGGGGCTAAAGCCCAATGTAACCCGAGCCCGGCCCAAATCAAATACCATTCGGCCCATTAAGGAAACTTATAGCCCGACCCATTTAATGGTATAAATACCCCTCTCCAAGTGTGGAAAGGGTATTGGTTCTTATTGATGGGTTTTTTATACCATAACTAGATTAACATAAAGCGGAAATAACAATTAATCTAGGACAAGAAGGGAACTAAACCCTAAAGGATCTCAACCTAATAATAAAAGCAACTTAAAGGAAATAAATAAATAAATAAATAAGAAAATACTAACCTTTGAGAAAATCAGATTTCTCACACGCAGACCACCTTGGTCGAACTTGGTGGCAAGTACCCAAAGAAAAAAAAGGGGGGGGGGGGTGGGGGGGGGGGGGGGGGGGGGGGGGGGGGGGGGGGGGGGGGGGGGGGGGGGGGTAACAAGAACACCCTAATAGCTCACACCCACGAACCAAAAGAGAAAAGCATTCGAACATCCTAAGGTCCAGGGGGATACATGAAAGACTCGTTACAAAAAGTATAATAGAAGAGAGAATGAGCAAATAAAGCCTTGGCATGCCCTCTTATATATATTAAGAGGAGGGGGTTGGATATTCTCCTCTTGTTAGGCGATGTCTCTTTGGAGAGATGTGGGATTCCCCCAAAAAACGTCCCATGGGCCCCATTTGGGTCTTCCTGACCCGTTCAACTCAATACACTTTGTATTAGTTCGTATTCTGCCCAAGCTTCTTTATAATTAGCTTCTAATTAATTTACAAACTATTAATAAATTAATAAACCAATTAATTATACATATAATATTAATTCTAATTAATATTATTTCTCTTAACGGTTCACTAAGGGTAACCCAAAAAGGACTCTACTTTTGACGACAGTCTTACCAATTAGTTATGAACTTGGACACTAAATCCAACAGTCTCCCACTTGAACAAGTCATCAACTATAATTGATCTAAGTCTATCCTGATCAACTAAGTAGAAAGTGTCATCCAATGCAACTTCTGAACTCTAAATCATATCTTAGAGACAGCCCTTAGATAAGTGGTCAACTATTCCTTTGTTCTACTGATATCGTATGAACTTGAGACATGGATTTTAATCAATCTCTAGGTTTAACATTATGTTTCCCGATTTCTAATTATTTGACTATATGAGACTACTGAATTGTACACATCAATTTAGTCCTGGCCAGGCCTAGCACATTTAAGTCAACATTTAATCATCGAGGGGCCCATGGATAATTCTTTCACATTTAGGCAAAAGGAACAAATAAACTTTGAATACATAGAACTAGTAAACTCATCATGTCATACTTAGCATATCCTTTATAACTGGCATTTACGCGCAGGGTTTGAACAAACTAAAGTATAACAGACTTGAAAAACTAGAAACTCGATGTATCTCTATTTTAAGAATAAAAGATATTATCATCTTAGAATTACTCGTGATATTAATCTATGAAGTAATCTCTCTAAGTACGGGTTTCTCCTATACTTAATTCCCATTAAGTACTCATGAGTGTTGCAACATTCTTTAAGCTATGTTTAATCTTTATAGACAATCTACTAACACTCCATGACAGTCTTAAATCAATACTTACTTCCTGTAGTATGAACGACAGAGGAGGTTTGAGTAAACTAAGTACTCAGGAAGTGGATTCTAAACATGCAAAAATGAAACACAATGACAATTAATAGTAAATGGTAGCACACATGCAAATAAACAAATCTCCATTATTTAATCACCAAATCCATTACAATATCAATCATTGCTTATAATGTTACAAATTCAGACTAACAACTAAAACTTTATATTATCTTTTAGGGAAATGATTTACTCATCGGTAATCGTGGATCTGATCTCTATACAATTTCTCTTCAGGAAACCACTTCATCAACTCTAATCTATTTCATGGCTAAAGCCTCACCAACTCAAGCTTGGTTATGGCATCGAAGACTTTCTCATCGTAACTTTGACTACATCAACTTGCTTTCAAAGAAGGATATCATGATTGGTTTACCAAAACTAAAATATGTCAAGGATCAACTATGTTCCTCTTGTAAAGTGAGTAAAGCCAAAAGAAGTTCATTCAAGACAAAGGATGTTCCAAGTTCAAAAGGATGGCTAAATTTTCTTCATATGGACTTATGTGGTCCTATGCGTGTTGAAAACATAAATGGGAAAAATACATTATGGTAATTGTTGACGACTACTCCTGATATACTTGGACTCTATTTCTACGATCCAAGGATGAAACACTAGAAGTTCTAAAAGATTTTTTCAATATGATTCAACGCAATCTTCATGCTCAAATGATTTCTGTTTGATCTGATAGAGGCACATAGTTCTTAAACAAGACACTCCATGCATATTTCAAAGAAGAAGGAATTAAGCATCAAAAATCTACTCCTCGAACACCTAAACAGAATGGCGTTGTCAAAAGACGAAACTGTACTCTGGTTGAAGCTGCTCAAATGATGCTTTCAGCTTCTAAACTTCCTTTGTTCTTTTGGGAAAAAGAAATTACAACCGCTTGCTATACTCAAAACAGATCAATCATAATCCCGACACATAAGAAGATTGACTATCACATCATCAATGACAGAAAACCTTTAATCAGACACCTTCACATCTTTGGTTGCACCTATTACTTAACCAGAGATAGTGAAAATCTTGACAAGATGAAAGAAAAAGAGGATCCATGCATTCTGGTGGGATACTCCACTCAGTCTAAGGGATATCGAGTTTACAACAAGAGAACCTGATTGATAGTTGAATCCATACATATTAAAATTGATGAAATCAAAGAGATGACAAAGACGTTTGTTGATAATAACACTTCAGGCCTCGTTCTCTAATGACAAAAGGCGTTAGATTATGAAAACTCTGGCCCCACGCCCCAACTATAAAATGTTTCTCCTTTAGCAGATACAATAGCTCCATCACAACCAGAGTTGGATCTTCTATTTGGTCCTCTGTATGATGAATTTTTCACTGTAGGTATGATATGTGCTTAATTACACATATCTTTTACCTCTAAAAACGAGCTTAAATGACCAAAAACAGACAAAAACTGCCAATTCAACCTACAACAGAACCAACAACTCCAACAAATATTAATGTTGAGGAAAACAACGATAATCAAGCAGCAGATACACAGTTTCAACAAGATGAATTTATCAATCCTTTATGTACACCGGTACAAGAAATTGTTGAGTCTTCCTCACGCAATATTAATAATTCAAATATGCATACCTTCTATCAACCACACAATTCCGAATACCGATGGACCAAAGATCACCCGCTAGAACAAGTTCGTGGAAATCCATCCAAGCCAGTGCAAACAAGATGACAAGTTACAACAGATCCTAAAATATGTATGTTCGCGCTCACCGCGAGTACTGCTGAACCGACAAACATTGAGGAGGCAATTTATGATTCAGCATGGATAGAGGCAATGCAGGAAGAGCTTCATTAATTTGACAGACTACAAGTTTGGGAACTCATCGACAAACCCTTTGGCAAGACTGTAATCAAGCTAAAGTGGTTATGGAAGAACAAAAATGATGAAGATCAAACTGTAATTCACAATAAGGCACAACTTGTAGCTAAGGGATATGCTCAGGAAGAGGGTATTGATTTTGAGGAATCATTTGCTTCAGTTGCTCGCTTGGAAGCTGTTCAGATTTTCATCGCCTATGCTGCACATAAATCTTTTCCAATCTATCAGATGGGGGTCAAAACAGCTTTTCTTAATGGTCCACTGAAGGAGGAGGTTTATGTTGCACAACCAGATGGGTTCATTGATCTTGATCATCCAAAAAAAGTTTACCGTCTAAGGAAAACTCTATATGGATTGAAGCAAGCTTCGAGAGCCTGATATGATGAACTCTTAAATTTCCTGATGTTTAAAGGTTTTACTAAAGGTACCATTGACCCTACTCTATTCACAATAAGATATGGAGAGGACATTCTACTTGTGAAAATTTACGTCGATGACATTATTTTTGGGTCTACAAACCCTAAATATTCTAAAAAGATTGAAAAACCAATGAACAGTAGATTTGAGATATCCTTAATGGGGGGAATGAAATTCTTTTTAGGACTTCAGATCTACCAATCCCCACGAGATATCTTTATCAACCAGGCCAAGTACACTTTAGAATTACTTAAAAAACATGGTATGGATAAATGTGATAGCGTTGGTACACCAATGGCTACTAAACCTAAACTGGATGCAGATTTGAGTAGAAAACTTGTAGACCAAACAAACTACCGTAGTATGACCGGGTCACTTATGTATCTGACATCTAGTAGACCAGACATAGTGCAAGCAATATGTTATTGTGCACGTTATCAAGCAAGACCGACTAAAAAACACCTCAAAGAGGTTAAAAGGATCTTTTGATACTTAAAGGGAACCATTAACATGGGACTATGGTATCCAAAGGATTCTGGATTTGAACTAACAGCTTTTTCAGATGCCAACCATGCCGAATGTATTGATACTCGCAAAATCACTTCTGGAGGAATACAATTCCTAGGTGATAAGTTAGTCAGCTGGATGTCAAAGAAGCAGGACTGCACTGCAATGTCATTAGCAGAAGCAGAATACGTGGCGTTATCTGCAAGCTGTGCTCAAGTAATGTGGATGACGACACAGCTTAAGGATTATGGCTTTGTAGGATATTAGAAATCATAACATAATGGAAGATAGATGGATTAGCCAAGTCTAGAGAGAGAAAGTTAGAGAGAAAAGCTTTCTAGTAAGAGAAAGTGTGACTTGCATAAAATGA
>BQNB010209580.1:0-10327 GCA_026074375.1 Tanacetum coccineum
ATCACATGGTACAATCTAAGAAGAACTGTTAGTATCCTCTGGTGCAACATCTCTAGTGCGCTGAAACTCTCTGAAGCGGTCATGCTCGTGCTGAATGTGTTGTGTCAGACTATCACTGTCCTCAATCCTCTGTCTTTGTAGTGCAACAATCTCAGTCTGTAACGCTCTCATCTAAGTCAGTACCTCTAGAAGCTGTGTCTGTCATCTGCGGTCTACTGCCCGCAACTCTCCATTCTCAGTCTGGAGTGCTGAGACCATAATTTGTAATGTCATAACCTTAGAACGTGCCCTATGGTTGGCATCCATAGACTGTGCACATGCCTCTCGGGCAACTCTAGCCTCTCTCTCAACAAGTAAAGCAGTGTTGGCATGGTAGCGCCTATCTCTGCGTAGCACGTTGAGCTGATCGGTCATCAAAGATCGATCACTCTGTGCATCGTTAAGCCTCATATAAATCTCATATGTATCCTACCTGACAGTAGTGACAAAGTCTGTCACCCTCTGACTCAACTCTGCCAAAGTAGTTAGTGGTATCTACTTTGCAGCCTCAGCTGGGTCCACCCAGACGTTAGTAATCGTGTAACCTACCTCTCTATCTGGGTCACGTCTAATCTCGGCATCCAGAGTGCCAAAAAAACTATAATCTACTCTAAAAGTAGACCTAGCAGCAGTAGCAGAATAACTCTCCTCGACCTCAAATCTAGGACCAGGAGCAATGCACAACCTCTTTCGAGGCGTAAACACAGCCTCGGGAACATTATCTCTACAATCCGTAGAGGGTAAAGGTAAAGGTAATGATGATGTAGGTAATGGTATGTGTAAGATTGGTGGTGTCCCTGATGGTGGTGTCCTTGATCGAGGTGCTAAGATGTAGGTGGACGGTGCGACAACTCTCATCAGAACCATGGATGCTCTGGTATGTGGAAGTATGATAGGTGGTGGTAATGGTAGTGGTGAGGATAAAGGTAATGGTGGTGGTGATGCAGTCCTCAACCGGATCCCGGCTGCATTGTAGCCCAAAGGTGCCTTAGTGTAAGTAGGGCTAGTAGTAGGTGGTGATGGTACAAGAAATGGTGGTAAGGGTATCTGAGGAAGTGGTGATGATAATGGAGTGAGTGAAGATGGTGGTGGAGTAGGTATGGCAAGAAGTCTGTCAACCTCTGCCTCAGACGGAAATGGTATATGTGTCTGAGCTCGGATAGACATCCTAGCAGTGGTACGATATGCTGGTGGTGGTGGTGGTGTCGCTATAGACTCGTCAGTCTCGAATGGCTCTATCTCCTCAGCGGAGGGGATAGGGTCCACAACCGGAGAAGCAACAGCAGTAGAGTCGGCCGTAGCTAGGTGCTCCTCCTCCTTCTCCTCCTCCTTATCCTCCTCAAAGGCCTCCTTCTCGTCCTCGTCATCAGCATCATTTATGACAAGTCAGTATCATCATCATCTCCTCCGTCAGCTGGATAGTCCGTGGGACCATCCTCTGACTCATCCTCCAGATCCTCCTCCAGATCTGAATCAACAATGTAGCCCGGAGATAGGGCTATGGGTGAATTAGCAACAGCATAAGGCTGATCCTCAACAGGAACCTCCTCATCAGATGGGGCCAAGTACTCGGGGTACTCTGGTCCCTTCACGTAATCCGGTGAAAGCGGTGCTTGCTCTGGCTCCTCCGAGCCAGGCACGTAATCCGGTGATGGTGGGTCTACCGGATACATGAGGAGTCCATCGTATCCGTATACGATGACTTCTGGAGAACCTACGTAAGACGGCTCCTCGTAATCACTTGAGATGGATGTATAAGCAACCCTAGACGATGCTTCGTCTGATGACATGACTGTATCTCTGACAACAAAAGTAGCTTATATAAGTATCAATATAAGACCCTTATAGTAATACACATACTATATTATAACATGTATATCAATCATGACAACATCTAGTCTAACTAACTAATGCAAACAAATGTATGTGTGTCCCGTGAAAAACCCCTTTGTATGATGCAATGTTTGAAAACGGTTATAGTCCAAGTAAAAATATTTGACCTAGTTCTCTATAACCTTGGCTCTAGATACCAATCTGTAACACCTCCAAATCTGGTCGTAGCGGAATAATGTGTCCGGGAGCGTTACTTCATAGATAAATGGCACAAGATATTAGAATGACCTCTACATGAGTCGTTCAAAAACTGATACATTGGAATAACTGAAAGTGTTTGTTAAAAAAGCACAATGGATGTTGTACACATTCAAGCTTTTTAAGCCAAGCTCAAGCTTTAATCAAATCCTACTCAAGCCAAGCTCAAGCCTATATGGTTAAAGCTTGACGAGCTATCAAGCCAAGCTCAAGCCTACTATTTGTTTTAAGCTAAGCTCAAGCCCTGTCAAGCTCGAGCTCGGCTTGACTCGGTTACACCCTAACTCGGGATACTCTACTCGGGCACGTAATTCGGCAAAAGAGCGGTGCCTGCTCTGGCTCCTTAGGGCCAAGCACATAGTCTGGTGATGGTGGGTCTACCGGATGCATGGTGAGTCCATCTTATCTGTATATGACAACTCTTGGAGAACATACGTTAGATGGCTCCTCGTAATCACTCGAGATGGATGTATAAGTAACCCTAGACGATGCTTCGTCTTGATGACCATGTATTGTATTGTGACAACAAAATTAGCATATCTAAGTATCAATTATAAGACATTATAGTAAATACATAGTATTTTATAACATGTATATCAATCAGGACAACATTCTAAAACAACTAATTGCAACAAAATATGTGAGTGTTGTCCCGTGAAAAACCCTTTGTTTGACTGCATGTTTGAAAACGGTTATAGTCACAGTAAAAAACATTTGTGCCTGGTTCTCTATAAACAATTGGGCTATGGACCATCTGTAACTCCCCCAAAATTGGGTCACAAGCTTAATATATGGGTCTTGGAGTGTTTACTTCATAGAACAATAGAACGAGATTTGTAGAACGACCTCTATATGAGTCGTTTGAAAACCGATACATTGGAATAACTAAAATTGTTTGCTACAAAAGCACGACGGCTTAACGTGTTCACTTGTAAATGTAAAGATTTTTAAACATAACAAATATCCCCAAAATGTAATGCTTCTAAATCGGGACATCCAAAATAACGACCACCAATGTATCCTTGACTTGCACCTTATTAACCTGAGAAAAACATGCTTTAAAAGGTCAACATAAAGTTGGTGAATTTACAGGTTTATGTAAATATAATGCAAGACCGCAAGACTTCCAAGTGTATGATAATGCAACATATGCAAACATCACAAAAAGTAATTACGTTTCCCTAAGCTCATGACACTGAAACTCGACATGTGTGAATTGCAATATAAATTGCCTACATTGTCCTTGATGATGTTCTAACCCGCAACATCCCAAATCCGACATGGTATACGTTCGTTGTCCAGCAAACCGGCACAGTAAGCGCTACTCACCCGAACGGGGAGGTCAATCCCAAATAGATCTATTTATAACATTCGCGCTTACTCAGTAATTGACAGTTCATAATAATGGGCTTAGTGGGTTATCGCTACTTAGGCAAACATGTAATCATGTTAAAATGTACACTTGCGTCCAATTTGTAAAACAATGCATGTTTCTCACCCCAAAAGTTATAAATCATTGTAATCATAAAAACATAGGGCTATGAACTCACCTTGAGTGAATGAGCAACAATGTAAATCACAGAATGAAATGCGTCACATAAATGTCCGAATGCCAGCCGATGTATTTATAGTGTATGTGTACTAAGTACTTTGAATAAAACTTATACCATATATAATTCTATATAGCTACATCACCATCTAATTGTAATTGAGAAATAATATTTTTAAAGTTAAAATGTTTATAAATATTACCTTAGTAAAAATGTCATAACTTTCCCGTTTTAAGTCTATTTTGTACGTTCTTTATGTCTACGGTTTCGTATTAAGATGATTTATCAAAATATTATATTTTGATATTTTTAACTCACTGATGAACAGTAGTTTTTACTGTTCATGTTCATGATTAATTATAAAATTATTTTTATAAATTTAATTATCAAAATCTTTTGAGCACGTCCTCGTAATTAAAAATTCTATCTAAATAAAATATTTTCCAAAAAGTTTATGTAATGAACAATAATCTATTTTTATAAAATTATTTTTATTAAAAGAGTTATTATCGTAAACTTGCAAATGGCGTAACTTCTTCGTTATAGCTCGGATTTTCGAGTTCTTTATATGCCTACGATCCTCGTGACATGTAGTATTTTAATAAAATATAAAATAAATGTTTTATTTTCGAATTTCAAACAGAAGGTTTGACGTTTTTACATAAAAAGTGTTTAAACTTACTTTTATACACTTTTTGGCATCAATGTATTATTACAAGTCCTCTACCATATTTTATACCACAAGTCTCATGTATTTTAAGTCCTCTAGTCCATCATTTGTCTAAGAATAACAAGTTTTTACATTTATTTACTTATAAACTTTAATAAATAACAAGTTTTTACATTTATTTTAAGTCCTCTAGGGTTAATGATCTAAACATAGATACTAATGATGCACCTGTTGAACATGTTATTTCATCGGCTGTTTGTTTACCTATGGAAGCAATTGACGAAATCAAAGCTCGGTTTGTGAATACTTTGTATGGGTTTCCTGTTGGTAAACGTTTAGCATTCCCTATGGTGGAGAATTATGTTAAGTATGCGTGGGCGAAGTATGGGCTGAAACGAGTCATGATGCATCATGGCTTTTTCATGTTTCAGTTTGATTTTGATTCAGGCATGGTAAAGGTAATGGAGGATGGTCCTTGGCGAATTCAGCTAGTTCCCATAATTTTAAACGTTTGGAGGCCGAATACTCTACTTCAAAAGGATAAAGTGACTCATGTTTCGTTATGGCTGAAAATGCATAACGTGCCTATAGTTGCTTATTCGAAAGTAGGGCTTGATTTGATTTCAGCCAAGGTGGGTAGACTAATGAGGCTTGATGCGCACACTAATTTCATTTGTCTTAATTCGTGGGGGCGTAGTGATTATGCTAGAGCCCTTGTGGAAGTGTCGGCTGATAAGCCTCTTGTTGATATTGATATTCCTCGTGAGGATGGAAATGGATACACTACGGCTAATATTCGGCACTCAATGTTCATTTTATCATTTTTTTCCCTCCACCATTAATTATGTTCTTTTCTTTTGTTTTTTGAGTTTGATGACATCCTCCAAGGTGTGGTACATCGTAAAATATTTGATACACTTTAGATAGTGTGTGTCCTCTAAAACGTTTATTGTGGCTGTGGTCCTTGAAGCAAAGTGTATGCTAGCTGGTATAGAGAAAGGACAAGCAACTTGTGCAAGCCACGGGTAAGAAGGGTAAGGGTAAACAGGTTGGTAATCAACGTTATATCAAGGGATATCGTGTTAATATTCCTAAGTCAAAGCTTGTTTATCGTGCGGTGGTTAAACCGCAAGGTGATAAGAATGTTGCTAGCAACATGGGGCAGTCCTTGGATACAACTAAGAAGCCATCTCCTTCTGATTCTTCAATGAATGGTATGTCGTCCTTTATTAATGATGATATTAACCTTGAGGAATTAAGGAACTTTGTTGATAAATCGATGCAAGAGGAGTCGGTATTGGAACAGGTTTATAATTATGATATTAATGGTTGTACATCAAGGGAAATACAAGGTGAAAAGGTTTCGTCTAAGAAACCTAGTTCATCTATGGAAATTTTAAATGAAGATTCGGATACGGATGTTGATGAAGTTTTCGTACCTAAAGTTAGAACTACTTTTCCTAGCTCATCGGGTGGTGGTGGGCATCAATTGGAAGAGGATGCATATGATGATTATGAAGATCAATTTGAAGATTATCCAAGCTTACATCAAGAATTTTGTGATCAATTTGACTTCAAGGTTAAAGGTTTAGGTAGGAAATAGTTGTTTTCTGTTTTTCATGAGAATGACATGTCATTCTTGTGTAGTGGAATGGGTAGTAGCAAATTTTATTTGTTTGCTTTTTTTTTGCCTATGTAGCGGGCCGTGATGAGGGATTTCACCCTTATCCGTTGTACTTCAACGCTTTTTTGGTGTAATGCATTTTACCGGGATATTGATTATCTTTTACCCAAAAAAAAAACAATTAATATATATATATATATACTTTTATAAATTAATCCACACTTGTATAATGTATATACATTCATTCTAACATGTTTTTTTTTGGGTAAAGGGTTTCCCCGGTAAATATATTACACCAAAAAACGTTGAAGTACAAAAGGATAAGGGTGAATTCCCTTATCTCAGTCCATAAGGACAATTACAAGCAACTACGTGCTACTAATAACTCCCTACATAAGAAAGACACACCAATCTTATGACTAACCAATAAATTAATAACACTTCCTAAGTAAATATGCGGAGATCATGTTGATAAAAAAATCAACATTTGCTCTAGTAATCATTAACTTGAGCCTCGTCGTTCGCAATAACTTCCAAAGCTTCATCATCTTAGAAACAAAATCTGTAGCATAAACCTTCATAGTTATATATTATTTCTAAGAGGTTCCCAATAGCCTTTGTGGCTAACTTCCATAGATACTATCCAAGAGAAACCATGATCATACCAGGACGAATAGATAGTAATTACTATATCACCCTCCCAAACCCTAAAATTAGGGTTTAATATCAATGAAAACCAGATCATGGTGAAGTCAACGCTGGAACAAACGTCGAAACTCTAAAATCTTAGCAACCTCGCCTTCAATTTACCCATGTTAGCAACATGTACTGAGATCATCCATAGAACTTCCAATAGCTTCACCTCAAACTTCCAAGTGGTCTCATAATTCGTTTTAATAAACTGCAATTTTGGACATCATTGGTGTTAAACCTGTGTGAGCCTGGATGAGCAATTATGTACCTCTCATTTGTATAGGATATTAAAGCCCAATTCCCTGGAGCAGGTTTTGTTTTATATATTATTACCTTCATCACCACAAATTCAGTTACATTATCCAGTGCGACATGGAATGGCTTAATATGTGGTTGAACGGAAAATTGTTGTCTGCACTTCTTCGTCACACTAATAATCCCAGGTGAACTATTAACGCACGATACAACAACAGTTGTAGCCTGATTGGATTCCATGACCACACCTCTACGGTAATCCTTCATAGATTTACCGTCTTTACCAAGCGGCTTTCCATCAATGTACTTCACCATAGCAGCCAAGCCACCTATAGTGGATGCGTACTTACCTGTTAAAACCCAGCTTCTATCTCTCTATAACCCACAGACGATAATACCCCAACCTACCTCCCAGATAATAATGAGAAAACCCTAAAAATTTAGGGTTTACTCCACCCCGTATGATATAACAAAACCCTAAAGAATTAGGGTTTCGTTCAACGTTACAATACCGCAAATCAACTACAAAAACACGATTATAGATAAATCTTTAAACAAGCACTTAAAAAACCAAGCAACGCAAGAGACGAAACCCTAAAAAGGAGAATCGTATTTGTGTGATCTGTTTAAACCCTAGGGATAAACGATTAGTAATACCCTAACTGATTATCCTCCAAATAAAGAACCATGTTATCAAACAGGTTCGTTATCCAAATTAGAATCAGCAAGTGCAATAAATCGACAATGAAAGAGTTAGGGTTTTATATATACTTTTATAAATTAATTCACACTTGTATAATGTATAAAATTTTATTCCAACATGTTTTTAACATTAATATAACATATAAAAAAGTATTTCAAACCATGATCAAGAGTAATAATCCATTTTACATCTTAATATATTTTCTAGATGGTGATTTACTACATAGACATTATATACGCATAAAATCAAAAATGTAAAGAGTGTAAGGTTTTTAGATGACCTTAAGATGATGTATGATGAAGAGAGACAAGTTCTAAACCCTAGTTTTGAATCAAAACTTAAGCTTCCAAGACTAGAAAACCCTAATTTTCCAAGAGACCCTAATATTGAACTTTTCTTGATTAACCATTTTAAATACTAAACCAAACCTTCAATACACCTTAGAATGTCTTAGATATGATACTAGAACACTTGAATACCTGGTAAAGTGAAATTTATGATTTGTTTATGTGTTTTAGGGGTGAGCCGTGGGCTAGGGAGAGGAGAAACAAAAAGTGTGTTTTAGTTTGCTAGTAAATGAGATGTATGAATGAATGAAATATAGTGCATCCTTTATATATATGCATGAATGAGTCAAAGACACTATTTGGAAAGTCCAGACTACGTGAAACAAGGGGGGGACGGTTAGACCATGGGAGGGAATTAAGGAGGGCTTGGTCAATATTATTAGTCCTGGTACTAGGTAATATGTATACTAGGTTGTACAAGGTACTTAAAAGGAAGATTGTGTGCTCTTTGTCCCCTAGGGTGTGCATTGGTTCTAAAAATTGAGGGGGGGATGACTAGGCGAGTCTTTGATATTTTGTGGTAATATACTTGTATTACTTGTAGTTATAAGATGTATATGTTAAGTATAAAGAGTATACTTGTAGCATTTGGTTTCTAGTTGGTTTCTTATAGGTAAAATTCGGCTAACATGATAACATGGGTGAAGTTTTATAAAACTTTGAGTATTGGTTATAAAAATGGATATTTGTTGAAGCGTAGATAAGTTTTGGTGGTTCCGTGAATGCCTAAATGTATTTTATCGTGAAACGTAAACACTTTACGTAACCAATAAAAATAAAATGTGCAAAGTTAATAATTATCCTCCAAATAATTATCTACCACTTGCTTGACATAAACTTTTAATTGTTTGATGCCCGTTTACGTTAAATGGCAATTTTTAGTTTACGTGATTTAACTTAACTATTAAAATTAAAAGTAAACGCGTACAAGACTAAAAATAAATAGTGAAATAAATGACGTCGTAAAATGACCTGAAAACACGGGGTGTTATACGTACGAATTGAAAAGCGTAAATGCTGGTATCACTATTATAATGAAATGCAAAGGTTGCAAACTTTTAAATTCGTTTGAAGTAGTGTGCTTATCCTAAGTATGGGGGAAAGCAAGTTTCCCCCAAAGATAAAGTGAAATAAGGCAAAAATAAGCCGAAGTTGTGGTAAAAAAAGTGATGAAGTGAAGGAATAGTTTGTTACATTACGGATAAGGTGGATTATGATTTTATTATAAACCTTTTTCAACAAATATAAAAAAAATATCACTAAATAAATTACCACTTTTGATGTTTATGTTTGGTGCTTACGCCATGTCGGTGAAGTTTAGTTTCTTGTACAAGCTTATGGTAATTTGAACATTTCATGACTGCGCGTATGAGTGACTTCCGTTTACTATCCATTTTACAAAACTGAGCGAGTGTGAAAACAATCTTATCTATAAAAATTCGTAAGTTGCTTTGTCGCATTATCTATGCTTGTGATCATTAACTTGTTTTATAAAACGAATGCTTTCGCTTTGATTGCTTGAGGGCAAGCAATAAGCTAAGTATGAGGGGATTTGATAACGCTCCAAATATACATAAAATATCTCTCAAAAATATGTAAAATATATATGGTAATGCATGAAATATTGCAAGTTTGGTTGTTTGTTTGTACGATTGTTTCAGGACCAAGAATGACGAGAAGGAGAAAAAGTGTCAAAGAAATCCGTTTTAAGCACTAACGGTCGTTAAAGGAAGAATCTAGAAGGGAAATAAATGAAGATGTAATGAAAAGAGCCTAAGTGCGGCGCACTTGTCATATGTGCGGCGTACTTCGTGGCGGGATAAATGCAATTTAATGAAGAAGAAAAGTGCGGCGCACTTAGCCTAAGTGCGGCGCACATTCTTCTGCAGTTATAAGGAAATAATTATGATTGATATAAATGAGTAACCTTCCAAATTCCCTTAATACCAACTGATACCCTAATCTTATGCTATAAATAGAGCACGAATTTCAGTGTTTATCCATTCCATTTCTTACAATCATCTTCCAATAATCATTAGAGTTCTTAGGGAAATTTTTCTAGCAAGTTAGAAGTTGTTCTTGGGGAAACTTGAAGTATTCTCTGAATCTTTATAGTTTCCAGGTTGTAATCATGCCAGAGGTACGAAATTCAGGCCAAAGGTGGTGGAGAAGTAGTTTTGCTAGTAGAAATTCCGGTTAACTAGTGTTTGGAACAAAGAAGTCCTTGTAATAAACCATACCATTTGCTTGTGGAATCGGTATAAACACGTTATTCTCTTTGGTTATCATGTTTTCTGAATCTATGATGATTGTTATGTGTTTTGTTGCTATGAACATGGAGTAGTAATTTATATT